>CP139509.1:57553282-57565531 GCA_021014915.2 Artemisia tridentata subsp. tridentata | reverse complement strand
ACTTTATCAAGAGTAGAGTATTACGATAATAATATGTCGATTCAAATATATAGAAAAGCACGCTTATTACATGAGCCTTGAAAAGATTGATAAGTCGAACTGTTAAAAGCTTAAGTCTTGGCACATTACATATACGTGAGGCTGTTTAGCTCAAACTTGAACTCGATAAAAGTTAAAGTTGAATGAGCCCAAGTTGCCTGATAAAATTTTACATGATTGCAAGTCCTAAGAACTTCAGCTAATAATTTATATTTACATGGTATGCAATTTTATAACATACACTAACTATATAAAGGAAGTTGTGAAACAAGTCAAAAACTAGTGAATTAGTTGATAATGTAATAAAAGCTGCTGTAGTCAATTTATCCCACATCGGCCAAAATATGAAAATATAGACACTTTAAATAAGGCTGGAAATTTCTAACACTGTAATTGCTAACACTTTAAATATAGACACTTTAATTGGAACGATACAGAGAAGAACGCTTTTGTAATCACTTACTTTCATCATATACCTTTTTTAGTATCCTTATTATAAACAGCAATGATTGAGAAAGGATTAGTAGCAGTTTGCTACTTCTGCAACAAAATTTAATCAAATTACTAATACATAAGGAGGCTCGCTCATTAGATATTAGAATCCCGAAGCCATTGTTGCCTCTGTTCAGAGGGAAAATGAGTTGTAACACGAAACTAGTAATAAAAGATGGAACTTGGTGGCATGATCAGCATTCACGGATTCCTGATGATTAGTTATTTTTTTATTAATGACTCACCATTGATTTACATTTTCTTTCTTCTTTCCCTTTTTTGTCCTACAAAACATTGGATTGTGTTCAAACGGGTTAATAGAACTATGGCTGTAAATGAATAATGACATTTGCTCGTGTTCACAAATAACATTTGAATACTTAATGTATATGGATATAAATAATTATGATGATTTCTCATCATACATGAATCACATGTTTACCATCCGAAATATTATATACACATGAGTCATTTAAATCATTACATTCGTATAACTCTTCTTAGGAAACAAAATGATAATATTTACATATTGTTTTGTTTTAGCTTCGAAACTTCAATCATCATATAATTTTCATGAAACTTTTGATCACTAAAATTGTTAGTTAAGATTTCTTTTTCCTCTTATCAAAACTTAGTCATCGTTATAACACTATTTTATAGGCTTAATATAAGTGATTAGAGATTATAAAATAAATTGTTAATAAGCATGCAACAATGAGAATGGATTGCCATTACCTATTAATACATTTAGCACGCAACACAATTATATATGCGGAAATTTACTTAGTGAACTACAAATTAACTTAAAAAACGGTGCGGAAATTTATTTAGTGAACTACGATGAAAAAGGCTGAAAGAGCTCGAGCAGAGGCTTTATAAGCATGAGGTTGGCTCCTTGTATAGTTTGAGCTCAACATTTGCAGCCCTGGTCTTTCAATGCAAAGATAAAAATCTGATTTTAGACATGAAGGTAGTGTAAGAGGTGTTTGGAGTTGAGTGTTGGGAATAAATTATATTCACTTTGAAAAGCCATTAATCAATTTTTAATATTTAGACTAACTGTTAAAAAGTGATAACTTGTAATCATAGTCAGAGTGCTCAATCCACATGTAGTGAATCACAAGTTTTAACTAACCTTTTAGTGTTACCTTATTTCCAATTATGTGACTATCATTCGCTCTACAGGTAGTCTTACGCGGTGTCTCGTATTTAACATTTCTCCTAGACAATTATAGTTAAACAATGTTAAACAATGAAGATTAAGATATAAGTTAGATTTTAATAAAATACTTAATTAAAGAAATAAATTTATACAAACATGTAATAAAAAAATCCAAATTGAAATAATATTACAAACAAGTTTTTTTAATATCTTTTCAATTTTGATTAAACTTGATATTCAGAGTTGGATATATAAAGATCTCACAACTCTTAGTTTTCAGCTATGTGGGATAATTAGTGAAGATTAAAGAATTTCATATATCCAATCATCTCAAACACAAGAAGCTTTTCTACTTTGATTAAAGATCCACAGCACATCATGGAGAATGCCCGCGGGTATGTTTTTCAGAGAGACAAAAAGCCACAACACCGGAAAAGTTACTAGTACATAACAAACCACTTGAATTGCTTTTGCAAGCTTTACTATTACCCACTAGACGAACCCATCTGTCACCAGCTAAATATTTTATCCCATATACAGCCCTTGCGAACCGACAATTGACCGGAGCATGGTCGATAGATTCCGTAAAGTCATTGCACACCAGGCAAAAAACATTATCTAAATCAGTTCACCGACGTTCAAGGATGAAATGGGATTGGTTTCTTTTAACATTATATTCATTCACGAAAGTGAATGAGAATAAGTAACTCTTGATACCCAACAACTAACCACCAAGGTACGTCTTTGTCCCATGTAGAGCTTAAACCGTTAACCAAGTTTGAATGGCACATCAATTAAGAAGACCTTTGATACTGCTAGACCACAAAAACGCTGGTCCGTGGCTCCGAAGTACGTCCTATCCACTAACTCCGCATAAAAATTACAAGTAGACAAAATGAGTTGGCTATGTAGATTGGTCTATACTTGTAAATTTTTGCTGATCCATCATAACAGATTTGGTAGGGTTTGTATCAAAGACGGATGGTTTAGGGATGAGTGCAGTTGCATTAATGCCTGCATAAAACTTGAAAGAAAAAACTATTATATAGTTGGATTCGACAAAACTTGATAGATATATTAGTCTTTCAAAGCTGTATTCAATATGTGTATGGTAACATATGAAGCAGACACATGATTGTGTTTGAATTTCGGTTTCTTACTTTAGTTGTCTGTAAGCTGTGCGTGTCAATTGGGCTGCATTCAATTTGTTTTAGCAATTACATAACCTCACCATAAGGTAAAAACCAGTTCATATAAATTAGTTGATAATCTATAATACTATAAGATTAGGCCCTCTAATTTATTGTGGAGGCGTCAAGATTGCATAGAGTACAAGATAGCTAATGCGCTGAATTTATTGCAGAAATATGAAGAGGCTCCATTTTTGTGTGAATTCATTGCAAAAAATGTCCAGAAAATATGAAGAGACTCTATTTTTGCTTCACTTATTACATGCCTTCAATGCAACCGATTCTATAAATTGAGAAAAGTAGGCATTGTTATGGATTCAATTGCTTTTGCTTCTTCCTTTAATATATATTTGCGTTAGATCTTTTCCTGTTTCTTATGTTTCTGATTTATATTTGTATAGTTTTTTTTTGGCAGGCTGCAAGATGATTAGTTAATCATGAAGGATAATATAATATTTGCATGAGTTGCATGAAAGAGCTTCATGAGCCGACTTTCAACAAACGATAATCTCATTCATACACACGAGATGTGCCACAAGTAAGCCGTATAAAATATGCATGGGGATATATGAGGTCAAAAATTGTTGTTTTTTACAAAGGTGAATACTTTATATGTATGACATGAATCTTTATATATTGGATTGCACTAACTCTTAACATGTGGTATTGATAGGAAGATGTTGGAGTATTATGCAACAAAGATCAAAATTTAGCGTGGTTTTATTTCATCAGTAAGAAGATCACATTTATCTCAAGTATAATTTTGAAGTGCAACAAAGAACAAAGAGGATTAGTTAATAATGAAGGATGAAATCTTCATGTGTTATCTTCATGTAGTTTCTTATGAGATAGATCATTTATTATTCATTGCAATGTTTCCATCTCCCATTCTATTAGAGATTTTCATATTGAATTATTTTGTATTTTTTTCCAAGACAAATATATTTATGTGCTACGTTGATTCTCTTAAATAATCTAATGAATTTCAAGATTTATGCAAGTATCTATAGTTTACGTAAATTATTTAGTATTTAAAACAAAATTTGACTTGATGGACAACTTAATTATGCATGAGAATGGGCCTAACTCAAACCTATTTGTAAGTATCTAATGAATTTCAAGATTTATGCAAGTATCTTGACTTGCTGGACAGCTTAATTATGCATGAGAATGAACCTAACTCAAACCTATTTGTCATGGTGTAAAAATGAACCAAAAACATTTGACCTGGGTCAAAAGTAGTTATATGTTCAAGTCTCACTATGAAGGACATATAACATAAATATGACAGGATTAGTTTAAGTGGTTATGCTCACATTATCTAAAGGGTTAATATACAAATATGTTACTAAACTTTTCAAAAAAGTTCGCCTGAGTTACTGAACTTTTATTTTAAATCACATTTAATTAGTCTATATGATTTCCCTAACTAACTATATAGTAAATATCAAGCATTTAAAAAAGTCCCTTCACATGTTGTCTTTTAACATGCATATGTTACATAAAATATTATCTAGCTATAAATAACACACAACTCAACATCCGTCTACATACAAAATTTCTTATTAGTGATGTTTATGGTGAATACAATTGTAAAAGCCCATTAAAAAATGTTTTCACAAACTATCGGGCATAAAAAAATGATGTATAAAATCTTCTTCTTCTTCGTACACACAAACATTGAAGAGCCTCGATAAAAAAAAGTCCATCAAAGCACTCATCAAGCTCTTCTTGGCCAAATATGAAGATTAACACTTGAAGTAAACGAGAAGTACACATCCGTTACCGAAACTTAAAATTGTGAACCCAACCCAACGTTTGTGTAATGGGACGTGGCTCATTATCACGCATCTAGGAGAATGTGTTGTTCACAGCAAAGATTATCAGAGGCTCAAATATTGAGGATACAACCTTAATACCAAGAATCACGCTCACATCAACAACATCAAAGTGGCCATTCATCCTTCTTCAAAAGGCAAAATAAGTGGTCAATGTAAGTCATCTAAACTTGAGGAATGGAAAATGTACATGCAATGCATAAAACTTAAGTTAATCATAAAACACTCGGATATATGACGAATTGACGATGCAAAAATACATAATTTTGACTTAAAGCCATTTGTAAATTATAATATCAAATAAAAAAGTTGAGTTTTAAACATAAGCAAAAGTTCAAACTTTTATCGAAAAACAAAACCAGTGCATTTAATGTGAAGTATATACAACATCAAGATGGAAGTGCAAGGCTTGCCGGAATTGATCACATGATATTTAGTAATTAGTAGAGAATTAAAAGTTGGTTATTGATTGAGATGAAGTTGAAAAGGTTAACTTAATGCAATATATATAGATATATGTATTATGTTAATGCATTTTCATATACAAGTAATTTATGTGTGTTTTCTATTGATGTAGCTCACATGTGTGAATTGATTCAAGAAAATGTGCACGAGCATATATGTAAAGCAACATTTAAATGGTTAAATGATATTTTTTAGCGTGATTAGTATATGTAAGCATGCAACTTGAATAATGAATATAAAAGGAAAAGTACATAATTTTTGCTCGAACCCATTTGTAAATTAAAAAAATTAAGTTTAAGACATAATAGTGGAGTCCAAAAGGTTTTAGGAATTATTAATAGTGTATTAATTAATATTCATTTGGTTAGCTATTTGGAATTGAGTTTATTGATAAAATTTATTAATATTAGTTACACTTCAATGTTGATTTTCGCAGTATGGTCTAGGGACGGTTCGGACCAAAAACCGAGAAAAGCGACCAAAAGTGACCGAAACCGACAAAACCGAAACCGACCTAACCGAACCGACCAAAACCGACTAATAACGGTTCGGTAGTCGGTTTACGATTTCCCCTAAAGTCGGGATCGGGCTGGGTCGGGATCGGGTCGGGTCGGGATCGACCCAATGCTCAGCCCTATCTACGTATATGTTATGGTCAGTAAATGGAAGCAGATAGTTAATCTGGCCACTCGTGCACATCAGACACTTCGGGTAATCCAAAATGCATACACATCACAGTTTTTATACCAGAGCTGTTTTGGTGTCTTGCGCATATAGGTTTATGCAGATTTACTAAAATGTTTCCGTCAGCTAATAAGCTATATGGTATGCCAATTTACTAAAATGATTGTGAAGAACCGAAATGGGCTGGGAATAAGTGCTAATTCAATTTGCTGGTCCATTATAACAAACTGGGCAAGTGCACTAATGCTAATTTACTTTGCTGGTCCATTATATCAAACACAGACCGTCAGGGCAAGGTGCAGTTGCACTAATGCTAGTTGCATACTTTAAATAGCTGTGACGAAATGGAGGAAAGCAAATCAACAAGACCATCAGGCAGGTATGTGATTGTGTTTGAACTTCAATTTCTGACTTTAGTTGGCTGGACTTAAAACGGGGCGCATTCAACATGTTTTTTCAATTACAATGCTAGTTCATTTCCGTAGTTCAAGTGTAAAAATGATTAAACACTTGGATATGAATCCAACCAACCACCTCTTGATTCAAATTAATAAGATCCAGTTACAATACAAGAACAGAAACAAAAGATTAAACTCCACAAAGAGTCAATCAGCTTAAGAACAACAAAGTGACTGAATCAGAATGATCAGTCACTGATTTACAAGATCAGTTTGATTGTTTAACAATGAACCAACAAGAACACTAGACTACACCTTGTAAGGAGTAGACATCGATTAACTTGAGAGGTTACTTATCACAAACCTAAATGAGGGTTTATATAGGCTGAGATAAAGAGACAGCATCATGAAAATAAGGAGAGCACTCAACCACTTCTACTGCCACAAGAAATGAAAGGAGAACACTCATAATCACCAAACCCACATGGGGTGGGTTGCTCCATAAAGAAAAACAGGCAACGGCTCATTGTATTGACCCAAGAATGAGAGAATCCACCTTTGGCCCCTGCACAAACACAAACAACATAAAAGAGACAAAGTTAAGAGATAGAGAATGGGCAAGTTTCTGTTATGACAGAAACAGCCCTTGGAAGTTTGCATGATATTTCCAACACCCTCCCTCAAACTTGCACTCCAAACATGTCCAGCATTCCCAACTGCTCACATAAGTACAAATGGCTTTTACTGCCAAGAGCCTTTGTTAGAACATCAGCAATCTGCTGAGAAGTATGAATCTTCTCAGTTTTAATAATACCAGCAGCCACCTTTTCTCTAACAAGGTGAACATCAATTTCAAAATGCTTGGTTTTTTCATGAAAAACAGGATTTCCAGCTATTTGAAGAGCTGAACTATTGTCACAGTACAACACCACAGGTAAGGAGCTTTTGACTCCCATATCTCCAAGAAGATTGTTTAACCAAATGATCTCACAGGTACAAGAAGCCATGCTTCTATATTCTGCCTCAGCAGATGACCTAGAGAGGGTGGTTTGTTTCTTACTTTTCCAGGTAACCAAGGAATCACCCAAAAACACACAATAACCAGAAACAGATTTTCTGGTAACAGGGCATCTAGCCCAGTCAGAGTCAGCATAAGCTCTGAGTTTAAGACTGCCATTTTTGTTAATTTGCACACCATTACCAGGTGAGCCTTTCAAGAACCTCAAGACCCTTAATGCTGCATCTAAGTGAGACTCAAGGGGGGCATGCATGTATTGACTTAAGCAATGAACTGCATAAGAGATGTCTGGTCTTGTGTGAGTTAAGTAAAATAACTTACCAACCAGTTTTTGGTAGTTACCAATATTTTTCAAAGCACTATCATCAGCAGATTCAATATGATTCAGAGTGGTGTTTTCAGGCAAAGGAGTGTCAACAGGTTTACAGGCAAGCAGACCATATTCATGTAAAAGATCTAAGCAGTACTTTCTTTGACTAAGACAAACACCATTATCATTTTCCAAAACTTCAATACCAAGGAAGTATTTTAACTTTCCTAAGTCTTTGATTTGGAATTTAGTTTTTAGAAACTTTTTGAACTTCACAATTTCATTAACATCATTGCCAGTGATGACAATGTCATCAACATACACAAGAAGGGCAAAAAAAACATTCCCAGAGTTCTTAGTGAACAAGGAATAGTCAAACTTGGACTGCACAAAGCCATTTTCTTTTAGGGTAGCAGTTAATTTGGCATTCCACTGTCTAGGGGCCTGTTTGAGGCCATACAGAGATTTATTGAGTTTCACAACAGTGGACTTGTGGTTATCAAAGCCAGGGGGCAGAGTCATGTAAACATCCTCAGTTAAATCACCATACAAAAAAGCATTGTTGACATCTAATTGAAACAAAATCCAGTTATTACAGATAGCCACATTAATCAAACATCTAACAGTAGACATTTTAACAACAGGACTAAAGATTTCACAATAATCAATTCCCTCCCTCTGGCTGAAGCCCTTGGCTACAAGCCTGGCTTTGTATTTATCAATTTCACCTGTGGATTTGTATTTTATTTTCCATAGCCATTTGCTACCAACAGGTTTTCTTCCTTTAGGAAGATCACATTCAGTCCAAGTGTTATTTTCTTTTAAAGCAGTGATTTCATTATTCATGGCTTGGACCCAGTTAATGTCTCTAACAGCCTCATCATAAGAAGAGGGTTCAATAGATTTGTTTAAAGTGGTGGAGAAACAATAGTTAACAGGACTCAAGTTGGAATAGCATACATACTTTTCAAGGCCATATTTGACACTGCTATTAACCACATAATCATTAAGCCTAGCAGGAGCTTTAGTATTTCTACTAGACCTCCTGAGAGCAGGCTGCTCAGGACTAAGTTGCTGAGTGGGATTGGAAAGAGCAGGTTCAGGAATGGAAGGGGCATTTCCTTTAGATAGAGTGTTGTCACCCATGGATGTTGCGATACCATTAGTCTCACCATCTATAGAAATATTTATATTTCTAGGGCAAGAAGAGGCACCACCTTCATCATTGGGTGCTACATTGTTCCCTCTCTGTTCATCATTGGGATTTTGGTCAGGATGTTTCTCATCAAAAAAGTTTAAGTCATTCAAAGTAGAGTCTGAGGTCTGAGCAGTTTGAACTTTCGATTTCATTTTAAAAGGAAAAATGGTTTCATAAAATTGGACATCTCTAGAGTAGAAAACCATCTTAGAGTCAATACCATAGAGTTTGTAAGCCTTTTTAGTACCAGAGAAGCCAATTAGAACACATTTCTCAGACCTAGCAGAGAATTTATCAGAGTTGTTAAAAACAGAAGAGAAACATAAACAACCAAAACTTCTCTGATGAGAAAGTTTTGGTTTCTGACCATACACAAGCTCAAAAGGAGATTTCCCACTCAGAACAGAAGACGACAACCTGTTAATTAGATAGGCAGCAGTTATAATGCATTCAGGCCACATACTTAAAGGAATAGCACTTTGAAACAACAGACTTCTAGCAACATTGAGCAGATGCCTGTGCTTTCTCTCAGCAATACCATTTTGCTGAGGAGTGTAAGCACAGGAGGTTTGATGAATAATACCAAGGCTGTTAAACAAGTTACTCATTTTATTATTAACAAACTCAGTGCCATTATCAGATCTCACAGTTTTAATGCTGCATTTAAATTGGTTGTGGATCAGATAAAGATAGCTAACAAACAGATTATAAACTTCATCTTTAGTTTTAACCAGATAAGTCCAAACAGCCCTGGAATAGTCATCAACAATGGTGAGAAAGTATCTAAAACCTTCTCTGCTAGTGACCTTGTAGGGCCCCCAAAGGTCTATGTGAACAAGATCACCAATGGCAGAGCTTTTATGCTCACTCAAAGGAAAGGGCACCCTTGTTTGTTTAGCCTTGTGACAGATGTCACAGGGAGACACATGGGTCCCTTTAGTGTACATAAGGTCAGTTTGAAGAAGGCTGACAGCTTGGTCAGAGGGATGACCAAGCCTGTTATGCCACAAAGATTTAGAAACATGACATTTAACAGATAGATTACCTAACACAGAATGAGGAGAGGGACAATCAAACAAATACAGACCACCATTTTCACTCCCAGTCCCCATGAGTTTGTTTTGAGTCATGTCCTGAATATAACATTTAGTTTCATCAAAACCAACAAACATTCTACTATCCTTGATAAGTTTGTGAACAGATAACAAACTGACACAG
Source organism: Artemisia tridentata subsp. tridentata (assembly GCA_021014915.2). NCBI lineage: Eukaryota > Viridiplantae > Streptophyta > Magnoliopsida > Asterales > Asteraceae > Artemisia > Artemisia tridentata. The sequence continues at coordinate 57,555,519 of CP139509.1, read as the reverse complement.
TATTCAGGCACAACCAACACATCATATAAGATAACATTAGCAGACAATTTAAGGTTTCCAATAAACTTGATTTTAGCAAGAGTACCATTGGGATGACCCACAGTGAGATTAAGATCAGATATATCAGTGATATTAAACATGTTTAAGGTATTAACAGTCATGTGTTGGTTTGCACCAGAGTCAATGATCCACCCAATACTCACTTTAATCACAGAGGTGTTGTTATTGTAAAACTTGTGGAAATTAACATTAAAGAAAACATTGTTGTTTAAAAAACTTGGCCATACCTGATATGTTGGCCTGCACATTGCTAGAGGGCATGTCTTTGATAAGACTCATAAGTTTTGACATCTGATCATTGGTGAAGGTCATAGAACTAGAGCCATTTTCCACAGAACTAGAATTAGCATTATAGGAAGGTCTGCTATTGGTCTGTCTGTAACCAGGGGTCTTAGGGGGATACCCAACAACTTCAAAACATCTATCAGCAGTGTGACCAACTTTTCCACAATGAGTACAAATCCAGTTAGGATTAGGTCCTTTTGTTATTGTAGTTGTTTCCAAACCTTTTATTGTCATGACCTTTTTTGTTATCAGACCTCTTATTCCCATTATTAGACCAATTTGTTTTAGCCACAAAACTAGCAATTTGATTCTTAGATTCAGAACCAGAGGAAGAAGAGGCAATGCCTCTGTGAGACTCTTCTCTGGAAACAACAACAAAAGCATCTTTGACATCAGGGAGAGATTCTCTGGAGAGAATGCTACTCCTGATGGGTTGATACATATCATTAAGCCCAATTAAGAACTGCATAAGTTTCATGAGTTGATTGTGTTTTAACACATCTTCCCTAGCAGTACAAGTACACTTAGGCAGTTTGGTCATAATATCAAATTCTCTCCACAGAGAGTTAAGCTTATGATAATACTCAGAAACAGTAAGGTCTCCTTGTTTAAAATTATTAATCTTTTGCATAAGACTCAGAATAATAGACCCATCAAGCTTATCATAGGTTTCTTTAAGTTCAGTCCACACCTCATAAGCATTATCAGAAAATATTTGACCAAGGTACAAGTCTTCACAAACAGAGTTTAAAATCCAAGACAGAACAATAGAGTTACATCTCTCCCATTGATTAGACAAAGCATCACTACTAGCATAAGCAGACTTAAGACATGTTCCATTTATAAAGCCCATTTTATTTGGGCAAATGGCACAAAAAGGCATCAAAGTTAGGGTCCATTTCCAATCAAGGTATCCAACTTTTTTTCTTGCATAAAAAGGTTCCCAACTTTTTTTTTTTTGGTGGATTTGGGTTTTTTACTAACGGGCGTTAACTCAGTTCGTTATGTCAGTTACATGTTTGGTCCTCGAGGTCGTTAACTCAGTTCATGCAACATCCAAAAACAATTTCGAATTTTTTTTTTTTACATGTTTGGTCCTCGAATTCTTATACTCATTTCATGCAACATCCAAAAAAAAAAATCGAAAAATATTTAAAAAAAAAAATAATCAAAAAAATATTTTCTTCAAATATTTATATATTACTTTTTAAATTACTTTTTTTTTAGAAAATATTTAAAAAAAAATTAAAAAATATTTCGAAAAAATTAAAAATATTTTCGAAAAAATTAAAAATATTTTCGAAAATTAAAAAAAAAAAAAGTTAAAAAAAAGTTCGAAATTTTTTTTTAGAGAAAAGTCCAAAATACATCCCTGTGGTATGCAAAAAGACCGATTTACATCCTTTATCTTTTTTTTGGAACAAAATCATCCCTCCGTTAGTAACTTTGGAACAAATACATCCCTTTAGACTAACGATGCAAATTTTTCTCAGTTAAGTGCCTCACGTGCTAGTCACGTGAGGGGTATTTTGGTCATTTTACAACCTCTTATTTTTCTTTGGACCAAGATCTGTTACACCAAAACACAAACAAATAAAATCAAACACAAACACTAAACATCTCTAACATAAATAATCAAAACAAAAACTCAAAAACTACACAAACACTAACGTCTCTCATCATATCACGACAACAAATTCATTTCCACATACGCCACACAAACTTCCTTTTATCTAACTTTGACTAACCAAATTAATCACAACCCTTTTGATATCTTAATGAAACAAAAAAGGCAACCAAACAATTTAAGGATTTAATGATGTTAAGTTGTGGTTTGTAGTGAAGTCCGTTGATTCGTTTTGAAATTAAAGGTTTTTGCAGATGTTGTAGTT
>CP139509.1:57338203-57553182 GCA_021014915.2 Artemisia tridentata subsp. tridentata | reverse complement strand
AACGCCCATACATGATTAACGTAACAAGCTAGTAGTCTGTTGATACAAAAGTTGGGCGTTCCTTGATAGGGCTTCTATTCTCGTACCAATTCGAATCTTAATGCTTGATGAGACCTGCGCACTAAGAAAAATAACAAACACCGTTAGGCTTATCGAGGGATTGTCTCCCCCGATTATCCTCCGGCGTGAGAGTAAGTAATCGAACGTAGGGTTTAGTTTGTGGTTTAGGGTTTATTGAAGATCGTACCTTTTACCGAGGGCTGGAATGCCCTTTATATATGCACGAAACCCTAATAGGTTTCGTGTTCCCTACTCTTCGGCGTGTCCGCCGACATCGGAGATTTGGTATATATCTTCTTTATTTAGAAGATATCCCATATATTATCCGGAAATAGCTTTGGGCTTGGGCCTTGTCGACCCAATCCGCGCAACTGGTAGTCCAGTTGCGGCCCATACGTGGTGGGCTTAATTGTTAGTATTGTTTACTAACCGGGTTCGCGACCCGGGTATAGACTATACGTCATCATGTCCCCCCAGTCTAGTGTGCGCAGGGTAAAACCTGCGGACGCTAGACTAGAGTCGTATCGAAATTATTCCCCATGCGTACGCGGGAAGCTTTCAAAAAATTACCGCCAAAACGCACGTGTAATGTATCTAGTCCAAAAAAGTGCATTTGGGGTACCTTGGGAAGTGGTGAGGTTGCCCACTTGCCTTGTCTCGTCAGTTATCCTAGCCACACGATTGGAGCTAGTGGGCTACACGTGGCGATCATCGGTGGTGGATAGGAAAGGTATATAAACTACCGCCGCTTTTTCATTGTGAAGTCCACAGTTAAAATATCACACTTCCGCCATTTTTACATCTTCAAAGCTTCTTCAAAAAAGCAATAATTCAAAGGTAATAGCGCTTGCGCCCATATTCTGACTCACAAGATGGTAGCACAACTTCACGATTTTCATTCTGATATAACCGAGGATGAACTGATTCAGTTCACCTCGGATTATTTCATCCCTATGGGCCTACGCCCAGAGGTACCCGGTCCGAATGACACCATCGCGGATTTCCCTGCTGGGAAGGTGGGGGTATATACGCGGTTTTTCGAGTGGGCGAATTATCGCGTACCCATCTCCGTGTTATTGAGTGACATACTCAATTATTACAATCTCCACATCTCCCAGCTGCACTGTATTGGTGCTGGGAAGATTGCTAATTTTGAGGTGAACTGTCGCTTGTTGGCGATTCACCCAACCCTCCACTTATTTCGCGCGTTTTATCACGCAACGTGGTCAAATGGGTGGGTTACCTTCTCGAAGCGCGTTGGAAAATTACAGTGCTATACGCAGAAGGTAGATAAGCTTAAGGATTGGAGGGAGAAGTTCTTTTGGGTTGATGAAGCCGTCTTCCCTGACCATTTTCCATTTTACACCCGTGCCGATCTGCAGAAGGATGAGCGCCCACCAGAGTCATGGTATAACGCGGACCATGCGGCGATCATTGATGAGAACCGTATTCCCATCAAGCCATATCCGGAGGCGTTCCTGGTGCACATGGGCATCAGTCGCAACTACTTCGATCATGAGACAGAGGTGCCCACGTTCTTGAATGCGGATGGCACGGGTGGGTGCTCATTCTGTCGTCTTTCTGTCGTTATTAGTGTAAGCACTTCTTCTTTTTCCATACTTTATGTGACTTGCTTTTCTGTGTTTGCTTGATGTGCAGAGATGGATTTATTCGCCGTTGTGAGGCTAGAAAATCCGCGCTCTGTGGCGGTAGGAGTGCGTCCTCGGGGGGACGGTGAGCAGACTATTTTGCAGGCGACGGAAGGGCGCGTCGTGGATTTGGTTATCCCAGATCCTGAAGGCTCCCCTAATGTGGTGGTCGCTGAGCCAGTTCAAGCTGTGGCTCCTCCTGTGCAGCAGGGTCCTGAGACTGCTCAGCCGCCTCCTCCCGAAACGGTGATCCATTTGGAGGAGACTGATAGTGAGATGGAGGATAGCTCCCCACTGACGCGGAAGAGAGCGTCTGGTGGTTATGGTGAAGGGCCTTCCAAGAGGCCGCGAACTGATGTTGGGGGAAGCCCATCTTTTTCAGAGGTGCAGATGGAGTAAGTGCCTTCATTGTTAGTTAGAAACTTTTGTCAAGTTACATTGTATTCTAACTTTGTTTCTCCATGTCTTCAGTGTGGATGCTGAGAAGTCTGGTGGAGGCGCGTCCACGGCTGAGACGGAGATGCAGAAGGATGTGTCCTCGGCTGAAACTGAGAAGGAGAAGGAGGTGTTCGCTACTCCTCCCCACATGTAAGTAATCCATTAGGATTTTGTATTTGCTTAACTGTTTTTCGTGCGCTGATCTTGGTTCTTGACCTGTCGTGCAGTGAACAGCCTGCTGGTGTTGTTGATGAGAGTGCTCCACCTAAGGAGAGTCCCCTTGAGGCGTCTGCATCAAAGGACATTGCAGTGGAGTTAAGTCCATTTGACTCCGCGATGGAGGAGCTGGCCTCCATTGCTATGCGCCAGTCTGAGCTGGTGGCGCAGATAAGGGCGCACAAGTCTGAGGAGGTTTCCAGACTGCAGGCGCAATTAGCGTCTGTTCAAGATGAATTAGCAAGCTCTAAAGCTGAGCAGCTGAGCTCCAAGGCTAAACTGGGGCGCGCAGAGGCATCTGCGCAAAAGTTGGCTGAGGAGAAGCTCTCGGTGCTGGCTGAGTTGCAGAAGGAGCGTGCTGCTGCGGATCGTCAAAGGCGGAACTCTTCCTGGGCGCTGAAGTACTTGGAGCAAAATAGGAATAACCATTTTGCCAGCGTTGAGGAGTTCCGTAACCGAATAGAGTTTTTGCTGAAGGCGCAAGAGGAGAAGCTTCGCAAGCTCAGCATCGAGTTTGATGAGGAGCTCTACCCGCATTTGGTTCAGTCTGTGGCTGAGCGCAGGTACATGCTGCTTTACTTCGTTATAACTTGTATATATTTTGGTCCTTCTTTCGTTAACACTTGTGTTATTTTGTAGGTGGTTGATCAGCCATGGTCTTCGCTTGGCTGCCATGTGCACATTGGAGCATCCTGAGGTCACCACGCCTTTTGGAAAGGTTGTGGAGTGCGCTATCGCACATGGTGAGACCTTGGCTGCGCATAGGATTGCTGATGCCAAGTTGCTGACCGTGCCGGTGGCTGAGGTACCTGGGTACAAGGCGGATGCCCATGCTGAGCTTGTTGCTGCTATGGGGGAGCTGAAGAAGGTTGAGCTTCCACATATTGCTCGCTTGGAGCGTGACCAGGATCAGCCTATCAGCGTGATCATGGCGGGGCTCACTCTTCCTAGGCATCTGCAGGATGATGCGGATCAGCAGTTGGACTTCTACTTGAAGCCTGATGTGTCGCAGTTGCAGGTACCCATTTTTGCTCAACCTCGCGACCTTCTGAATCCTTTCCGTCTTGAGAAAGAGGTTTCATTGCAGAGGTCTTTAAATGCTCATGTTTCCAGGGTCGCAAGAAAGAAGGGCGTGAAAGGAAAGGCCATCCTGTGCGGCATAGGCGCTGCGCATCTGCCTAGGTCTGATGGTGTGCCTGTTTCAGTGGCCACCGTTTCCCTTGATGATGCCGCGTTACTTAAGCGACTCGAGGATGCTAAGGAAACGGCTTTGGGTGGGGGTCCCAGCCAGCTGAGGCGCGCGTATAGCATTTAGCTTGTTTTTGTATAAGCCTTTTTGTAGAACGTATTCTATAAATAAAATAGGTTGCTCTTTTGTACTCAGTATTTATATAACTACCAAATACTTTTGCTTTTGAACTCGTAGTTCGTGTATTACTTATGCATCTTGTCGTGAAGATATCTTTAAGTATCTAAGCGTATTTAGAAAATAAGGATCATAATCGTGTATGAGTTTCCTTAAGGACCGTAGTCATGTGTTGAATTTTTCCAAATTTAATCATAGTAGTCTATGCGCTTTTGTAAGTTTACTTGTCGTATTTTAAGGAATCAAGAGTCTTGATTACTGAGTTGTTAAACGCGCACAGTGTGCTCTGTCGCGCATCCGTCGTGGGGTGCGCGAGGAACTTGCGCCAACGTCTTGATCGCAAGGTGTTTAACAAGGATTCGTGATCCGGTGTTGATGGGTTTGCAACCCTCTTACTCAACGAGTAGTTTATTAGGTATACTCATCCTTTCTGCCATCGTGGGTCTTAGTGTGTGCATGCACGCCATGTAGGCAAGAATATAACAATATTGAAACATAATAAGAAATGCAAACAATAAAGTCAAAAGTGTTATGGAGTTAGCTAGAAACCATAACGTTTTATTAATACTTGCAAGTTTTGAAAAAAAAGGAATGTTTATCTAGATAATTCATAAAAAATAAGATTACATGGATCTTTATTGAGGGCACTTTCTAAAGCGCATGAGTGTCCATGTTGGGCCGTAGCCTTCTTCAAAGATAGCACCGTTTAAGGTTGCGGACGTTCCATGTTCGCTGTAGCTCATTTCCGTCCTTGTCGCGTAGCTTGTACGCTCCATTGCCGAGTGCCTCTATGACCTCGTAAGGTCCTTCCCACTTTGGTCCTAGCTTCCCAGTGTCTTCTGCGCGGCTTGAGTCGTTTTCGCGGTATACGAAGTCACCTGGTCTGAATGAAGTGCTGCGTACTTTGGCATCATAGTATTTTTTCATTCTCGACTTGGCTTTCTCTTCGCGTATTGCTGCGCGTTCACGTCGCTCTTCCAATAGATCTAAGTCTATGCGCCGCTCATCATCATTGGTTGCCACATTAACTTCCGCAGTACGGATGGTTGGCATTCCAATTTCAGCTGGTATAACAGCTTCTGTCCCATAGACCAAAGAGAAGGGGGTGTCCCCGTTGCTAACCTTGATGGTTGTTCGGTGCGCCCAGAGAACATGTGATAGTTCTTCTACCCATCTTCCTTTGTGTCTGTCCAGACGCGCTTTGATTCCCTCACCCAGGCTTCTATTTGCGCGTTCTACCAGACCGTTGGTTTGTGGGTGAGTTACCGATGCGAAGTGTTGCGTTATGTTCAGCTGTTCGCACCAATCTTTGAACGGGTTGTCACGGAATTGTTTTCCGTTGTCTGAGATAATTTCACCAGGTAATCCGAAGCGACATACTATGTTGTCCCACACGAATCGTTTCACCTGGTTACCTGTTATGGTCGCTACTGCCTTTGCTTCGATCCACTTGGTAAAGTAGTCTATTGCCACAATAAGGAATTTCAATCCGCCTGCGGCAATAGGGAAAGGTCCAGCGATGTCGATACCCCATTTGTAGAATGGCCATGGCGATGTGATAGGTGTTAGCTCATGCTGTGGTCGGCGCGGAATGGGTCTGTGGACTTGGCAATCGTTGCACTTGCGTACTAAATCTCGTGCGTCACGATGCATTGTTGGCCAATAGTATCCAGACCTTAGGGCGCGCGCTACAATGGACCGTGGTCCTGAGTGCATGCTGCATGAGCCTTCGTGGATTTCTCGAAGTACATAGTCTGCCTGGAGAGGTCCAACGCACCTAAGCCATGGTTGCAAGAACGAGCGTCTATATAAGACGTCATCTCTGAGCTCGAATCGCTGCGCTGTGCGCCGGATTCTTCGAGCTTCCTTCTGTTCTTGGGGGAGTGTGCCCTTGCTGATGAAGTCAATGATCGGTGTCATCCACGTGGGATTTTCCTCTTCTATCACCGTGGATATTTCCATCTCTGTGATTGACTTGCTTTTCAAGGTTTCCACCAAAACTTGTTTAGATAGATGCGCAAAACTGGTGGATGCAATTTTGCTCAGCGCATCTGCTTTCCTATTTTCACTCCTGGGAACCTGCTTGATGACAAATCTATCGAAGTTCTGGATCAGAGATTTGGTCTTTTCAAGGTATTGGATCATGTGTTCCTCCTTTGCTACGTATTCGCCTGACACGTGGTTAGCCACTAGTCGTGAATCGACGTTTACTTCTAGATTACGTACACCCATTTGAGTTGCGATACGTAACCCAGCTAGGAGTGCTTCGTATTCTGCCTCGTTGTTCGTGGCTGTGAATTCAAAACGCAGTGCGTAGGTGAATTCAACTCCTTCTGGATTGGTGAGAATAAGGCCTCCTCCTGATCCATCTACGCATGAGGATCCATCAGTAAATAGAACCCATGGTTCTTGCAGTTCCTCCTTGCTTGTCGCAAGTGGAGTGTCTGTATCCGGCTTCTCAATGATGAAGTCGGCCAATATCTGCCCTTTAATTGCAGTGCGCGGTCTGTATGATATGTTTCGCGGCCAATATCTGCCCTTTAATTGCCTTGTCTCAATGATGAAGCCATGTTAGTAAACAATACTAACAATTAAGCCCACCACGTATGGGCCGCAACTGGACTACCAGTTGCGCGGATTGGGTCGACAAGGCCCAAGCCCAAAGCTATTTCCGGATAATATATGGGATATCTTCTAAATAAAGAAGATATATACCCAATCTCCGATGTCGGCGGACACGCCGAAGAGTAGGGAACACGAAACCTATTAGGGTTTCGTGCATATATAAAGGGCATTCCAGCCCTCGGTAAAAGGTACGATCTTCAATAAACCCTAAACCACAAACTAAACCCTACGTTCGATTACTTACTCTCACGCCGGAGGATAATCGGGGGAGACAATCCCTCGATAAGCCTAACGGTGTTTGTTATTTTTCTTAGTGCGCAGGTCTCATCAAGCATTAAGATTCGAATTGGTACGAGAATAGAAGCCCTATCAAGGAACGCCCAACTTTTGTATCAACAAGTGTATCGGGAAAAAACTTCTTTGATCGTTTATTACAAAGATGAATTGTCGATATATGTATTTTCTGGAAATGTGTTTCCAAAAAGTGTATTTGGATTGTCAAATCTATATATAAATTCTTAGACGTGTTTTGTATCTTTAATTTTATTCGGTAGCTGGTTTGAATTCCCATTGAATCTATTCTAAACTAGACCAAAATTGATATTTCAAACGTGAACTCTCACGATGGATTTTTACCTTTTGACTTTCATACTTCAACAAAGAAAAGGTGATGATTTATATATACACACTTATATATATGCACATCACAATCATTTTCTATATATTTACATGCATATTTTGTTCAAAGGACAAGTGATTAGTCCCACGATCAATATTAAGAGAAATATATCGTGAAAGACAATGATTAAATTAAAAGTACACGAGGCTGGGATTTAAATCTCCGACATACGTTTTACGCTCCATGTCCCTACCACTGAGTTAGCATCACATATCACATAAAAAAGACACTTTATTTTCTCAAACGTGACACAACGTTCTTTTATGGGAAAAAAGTTTACGAAATAAATATTTTCTTTTAGAAAAAGAAAAGCGTATATTAACTTGTCATGTACGTAAGCTTATGTATAAGGGTAGGAGGAGTCATGTGGTGTAAAATTTTAACCCTCCCAAATCCCTCCAATCACATCCCTTCAACTCATTTTACCCCTTCAACCCTCCCAACCAACCCTTCCAACTCATTTCTTAGGCATTCATAATTTTTTCAACCCTTCCAAATTTTTTTATTTTCTTTTTCATTTAATTTAATCAACCATTTATAATAAAACCATTTAATAAAACATAACAATCATCCATTACATAAAACCAAAGCAAACCTCAAGTTAATACTAATAAAATCTCTCACCTAACATATTCAATATACCAACATTGATAATACAAGCTTAGAGGCAACTTACATGTGTCATCATATTTTATCAAGAAAAATGAAAAGATACATATACAACCCATATCACTTGTACTTGGACCTACCCATTAATGTTGCTGCAAAGTGCAAACACACCCAATGTTGACCAAAGCAAGATATTAAATAGAAGAAGCTAGATGCAACTAGCAATACACTACTGGTGTTCATCTATCCATAAATAAGAAAATTATCAACCGAAATGACGTATATATAGATTAGGGCTGAGCAAACGACCCGAACTGACCGGACTGACCGAAGGACCGACCGAGACCGGACCGGACCGGACCAGACCGAGCAAATTCGGTCCGGTCCTCGGTCTTGGCATTTTGGCTAATTCGGTCCTAGGTCCGGTCGGTCCGGACCACTATCCGATTATTTGGCCTTGTTGGACCGGACCGACCGACCGAGACCGGACCGGACCGACCACATTCGGTCCGGTCCTCGGTCTTGGCATTTTGGCTAATTCGGTCATCGGTCCGGTCCGGTCCTGGACCGATGCTCACCCCTAATATAGATACAAACATACCAAAGAATACAAGCAGCAGCTGGTAGTGTAGTCAGCCCACATCAACCCGTTGGGCAGCCCGTCTTCAACCAGCAGCTCGGCGGCGGTGTTTCCCAGCTGGCTGCTCCAGCCCGTCTTCAACCAGCTTCCACTCCGTAGGCCTTAAAACCATCTCGAAACCACGTTTTGTTGTTTCAGATATATCAAGACTACATCCTATTTGATTAAAGAAAGTCAAAATAAGCTTGCAGTACTTTGTTTAATGAACAAAACTCATCTTTCTTTGTAATCTAGTGTGTATCTTGGCTGGGTTTGGTAACCCAGATTATTGGAAGATTATGGGGGCTACAACTTTTTTTTCACAAAATAATCTATTGTCCAAAAAGTAGTATCGTTTGGCTGCCAAGATTAAGAAAGATTATAGGAAAAATAATCTCTAAAATTAAAAGTTCATCCAACCAGCTTTTCAAAAAGGACTAGAGATTATTTTTTGTATAATTACCATTTTAACCTTCAAAAAACCCACGTTCATTATAAATCATAATAAAACCCTACTTTCACAGCCACAAAACATACGGCCATCAAGCTAGTCACGTATTTTCTTTATCCTCTTGATTTCTTCTTTATCATCTTGAATACTGTCATTAGGAAATGCTTCTTGGAGATCACAAACTGAATCCGCTGATAGAAATATATATGTATTGAACTCTTATCCCTATTAATCTTCCACTTGTAAACATGACGAGAATCAACAAGTACCCTATATAGGTAGAAAAGGGGTACCTACTTTCAACGTAATTGCAACTTGCGATTTTGCTACTTTAATATGGAATGCACATCGTGGATGATAATTTAACATCATTTTAACGTTGTTTGTATTTTTACATGGATTTTCATGCAATGCTACATATTTATGATTTATATCAATAATTTTATTTACTATTCTTATTCATGTTGGGTTTGTTATTTGTATGTCCAATTACGTCATTTTACACTTTTAATCTACAATTACAGCTAGTTTGCCAAACACTACTAAATTTTTAATATTTTTCAGCACCAGCACCAACACCAGCACCAACAATAGCACCAGCACCAGCAATTTTTGCCAAACACACCCCTTGTATATTAACTTTTACATATTTTGATTTTTATAAAACGTAATAAAGCTTTGAAAAAAAACTAATAATGAATAAATTTAGGAAATCCATAAGGGAAAATGTCACTAAATAGTAATCAAGTTTGATCATTGTTCCACTAAAGTCACTTATACTTTATTTCAACTATAAAAACCACTACATTCAAAACTGTTTTACTAAAGTCACTCAAAGTTTTTTTTTCATCTACAAAAACCACCAAATTTTTAATATTATCCAGCTTTAGTCATTTCTACAGGTATTTTATTTGCACTTGAAAACGCTTTATGAACCTAAGGCGACCCTCTAGAAAGTTATTTGTATTGTGTTAGGAATTGACATGAGAATATGAAAATGTGTGGTTTCAGTTAGTTCTATGCAGTACTTGATTTCTTCTTTTGAGAGCATCCGAATTATGTTGAGAATATCATTAATTCAACTCTTGATGGCAGAAGATTTGTGTATGCTCTATATACACTTGGTTGTCGAACAAGGATATTAGTTATCTTTTAGGTAATTTGAGGTTACATAAGCTATATTGTTACATGATCATCAGTTCAACACCACGATGATAATGATGATAGAGCATGAGGCCAACCGTTCTACTTTTTGATTTCATGGTCTGTTTGGCTTATGTAGACCGAGGTAGATCAATCCACGTTCACTGCAGGCTTTTCTTTACCTTGACCGGTTCTTGTAAATTATGGGTACTATTTTCTAATTGTTTTTTTTTAGAGTAAATTACACCGTTCGTCCCTGTGGTTTGTCCAAAATCACTGGTTTAGTCCCTCGAGTTTCAAAGTTGCGTGTATGGTCCCTCTGACAGCAAAAGAATAACACCCTTGGTCCCTGAGGTGGATGTCCGTCACATTTTCCGTTAAATAGCCCTCACGTGACTAAAACGTGAGGGTAATTCAGTCTTTTTTACTTTGACTGAGTCTGATACTTAAATAATGTTTTCTTTTCCGTTCTTCCACATTGCTATTATCCTTATTAACTATCCACCACATAAATCATCACACACCATTCATACAAATCAAACCAACACTATCCATTACATAAATCCATTTACACACAAAAATCCAGATCAATACCCAGATGAAACTCTCAATAAATCCACAGCCGCGAGTCTCGGGTGTTACACACAAAAACCCAGATCAATACCCATTTGTTGTAAATCAAGAAGGGATCTAAAGAGTGTTACTAAGGGTTTGTTGTGTAGATCGTCTTGTTTTGTCTCGGGTTGCCCGCGAGTCTCGAAGCCATGGTGCGCCACCACAACTGCCACGGCTGTCACCACCACCACCTTCATCTCTTTTCTCTTCACCCTCTCTTGTTTTGGTATGGTTATAACCCAGTTCTTCATATCCTCATCCCGTTTTAGTTTTTAGTTATTTATTTATTTATTTCCTTTTTTATTTTAATTGGTATATGGGACGAATGGTGTTGTTTTCGTGGCTTTGAAAACCGAATCTAAAAACAATTTATTGAAATCTTTTCGTGTGGTAAGAATTAATTTAAAATGGGGTATGTTTGATTTGTTTTGGGTTGTGGATTGGTGATGAATCCGGGTCGGGTCGACCCGGGTTAAAGTGCAGTTGAGTATCTGGTTTCGATTTTCTTCTTATATCTCTTGATTTGGTCTCGGTATGGGTTGTCTTGGCATATTCGATTATTTTGAACTCGGTTTGGATCTGTAAAAGTTTTTGTGTTTGTTGTTTCGGCTGAATTAGTAATGCGTTTGATTTTGCGTTTGTGTCTGAATATAGGAACTTAGTTTGTTTTATTTGGGCTGCAAACAAGTCATAGCTGTAAATTAATATTTAAGAAAGAAAGTTGAAGCTTAGAGCTTTGAAAGAATGTTGCAAATAGCCATAGCTGAAGCAGAAAAGTACCAATAAGACAACTAATGTTAGCGTCTGCCAACTAATATGAAGCTGTAAAACTCCTATGTTTTCAGGGTAAACAGCTTCCGGAGTTGCTAGGTGAAGATCCATCATTGATGTCAAAGCGACAAGAAATTGCCAAAAGTCTTGAATTGTACAAGGCAGCAAGAGATGAAATTGACTCCGCAACATGGGTGTGATATTGATGTTTTTAGGAGATCTATGGTAATTATTGTCTATGCTAGTATGCTAACATCAGGCTCTTTTAGGTGATTGAATTGTTGTTAATTTGACTGAGCAACATGTGCGATATTGAAGTTTTAAGGAGATCTTTGGCAATTACCGTCTATTCCGTACTATAGCTTATGTCTTGCTTTCTAGATATTCTACTTAGTAGCCGAATTTGTGATTCTTATCAAGAATGAAATTTTGTATCAAAATGAAATTGTGATAACTGGAAAAATTGAAGATGCGAGTCCTGTTAATAGTATTGCAGGTTTTTCACATTGTATGAAGGTTTTGTGTTCATTTAAAATCAGTTTTGTAATGTAGAAGATGGACTCTATTTAGAAGGTAATGTAGTTGACTTTGACCAAACTATGGAAAAGAATAACATCTATGGTCCCTGGGAGAAAAAGACTGAATTACCCTCACGTATTAGTCACGTGAGGGAACTTTAACGGAAAATGTGACGGAGGGACCATGGGTGTTATTCTTTTGCTGTCAGAGGGACCATACACGCAACTTTGAAACTCGAGGGACTAAACCAGTGATTTTGGACAAACCACAGGAACGAACGGTGTAATTTACTCTTTTTTTTACTACACCTGTTTTTAATTTATTTACGACACTAAATATATTATTGCAAAATTTTAAGTTGGAACCTTTTGAAAAGTTATTCACATTTTGAGTTGCCGAGTTACCAGATCCTGTTGAAGAATAAGGCTTTTGAGATCTATGTGTATGTTCGCGGTGACATAAGAGTTTATTCCAAGCCTAACTGGGATACGATACTAGAGAGGAATAAATCGAGATCCACTTGTACATGTAAAAGAGGGATACGATAGTTAGCCGGACGACATACTTATGAACTTGACGTGGTTAATATGACTAAAAAAGTTACTTTATATAAAATAAAGATTTATAAAATTCTGATACAATTATCTATATCTATATCTATCTACATATAAAATAAGAGCATTGATTGGCTTGGCATGCCTAACTGGTATGTCTAATTATATGTCCAAACTTATGTGTCACCATCCTGTTGGTGACAGCAGGGGGACCCGCTTCTTCACAAACCAATAACTTATTGCCACATCTATTTAGGCACATAATTAGTCATATTTTTAGGCCTCTCAATCATTTTTCATAAAATAAAAATGGTCAAATGTGAAATGTTGAAAGTTGAAAATGGTCAAATGTGAGAGAAACATAAAATATTTTAGGAAGTCTTTATATTATTTTCGGAAAGCATATGCAAAGCTGGAAACTATTAACACACTATTAATACACATCGAAAACCGGGTCGCTTAAAACCCGGTGGGTTGACCCGATTTTATTTGACCCGTTTTTTCGACCGGGTTGAACCGTCGGGGTCGAATCGGGTTTCAAAACATTATGTTTAATCCCTAAATTCTCAAACTTTTATTATTTTTCGTTTATAACCCATAAACTTTTTTTATCACTAAAACTATTTGCCCTATAAAATTCCGTTACTATACACGGGTACTCGTCTAGTATTATTATATATCCCATGTTTGCGTTTGAGTCCAATATTTAAAAAGACGTTAAAAGAGGTCACCAAAGTATATTACGTGGTACTCCTTGAGCCTACATTATCTAATTCGGTAAAGCAAACCGACTATGAACAAACATGTCTACAGCCTTAATAAATATACGTACTATCCAAATATCTTTTCCTTTAAACGATCGACCACCTTTAATGGAAGACTTACCTAAAGATGTCATGTTCGATATTTTATCAAGACTTCAGGTCAAAACAATCGCCAGCTGCAGCTGTGTATGCAAAGAGTGGCGGAAGCTAGTTTCACATTCTTCCTTTGTTAAACATCATCTCTCGATATCACCTCCTCACGCCTGTCTAATGGTTCATCAAAGATCGAGTATAGATATTAATAAATCAAGAACTTTGAAGTTGGTGGAGTTCTCCATAGACGACGTCATTAATCACCATCACTCCTGCGTCAACCTTGAGCTTGGTATTGTAAAAAGTTCCTCAAATACGGAACATATAATTACCCCAGTTGGGTCAGTTAATGGTTTGATCTGCTTGTTGGTTAATGATACTAAAGATGAAGATAGAAAAGTTTACATATGCAATCCAATCACCAATGATTATAAGATCATCCCTACACGGTACTCCAGTGATAAAATAGTAAGATATGGTTTCGGAGTTTCAATGGCTGGTGAATACAAAGTTATACGGATTTTACAAAGGAAACATGTCAAAGATTTAACTGAAATCGAGGTCTACACCCTTGGCACAGATCAATGGAGAAATCTTGGCCAAGTACCTAACTATGTTAGTGCAATAGACGGAACCCGGGCGGGGCTACCTTTGAATGGCCGTGTTCATTGGCTTAATCGTGATAATATTTATGCTTTTGATCTGGATAACGAGAGAGTCTTGCAAATTCCAACTCCTTCAGGAGAAAAATGGACGATTTTCCCATTTTTGGGAGTCCTGAAAGGTTGTCTCAGTCTATTTGCTCGGTCTCAATCTTATGATAGATTTTCTGTTTGGGCGATGAAGGAAGATGCGACAGAGAAATCTTGGCATAAAACTTGGAACACCGAGTATTATACTATCTATTGCTTGGAACACAAAATCTGGGATCCCAAGTGCCTTATTGATGGTATAAATGGTACAAGTAATTTGATTGTCCTCGATCGTAGTAACCCACGCAAATGGAAACTGGTGGCATACTGTCTTGAGACTGATAGAGTGGAAGAGACAGCAATATCTCATAATGGCTACAACGAAATAATGACTTTGATGATTTATGGCCCTAGCTTTGTTAAACTCCCGAAACATGGCGTCAGAGCGAGAACAGATGGTTCAAAGGTCAGGAAAAATTTCTACCCTGTCTTTTTATTAAATGTTCCGTTTGAGTCTGTTTTATAAATTATAACAATAACTATTGAATTTATGATTTATGGGTTTAATGTTTCAATTCAAATGTTCGGCTACATGTATGATGCATCACTAGACACATAACACACATATTATCAACATATCAAAATGGCTAAATCCTTATTTTTCATTACATCAAAGTCTAGCTATATATGATTAATTAGTTATAATTCCTTATATTTCTAAAGTAAGGGGCTTGTTGATTGATTTTTACATGCAATGAATTGAAACAGTAGACAAGTTGTAAATTAGCAAATATGCAACTAGTTGTCAAGTTACATGCTTGCGAACAAAATACTCACACACGTCATGACCCTTAGGCCAAACAACTCTACTTATGATTCGACAGATTTAATGTAATGATTAGATCTGATGAGTAATTTTATTTTTGGTGATTGTCTCTATATAGGTCAAGTATCAGCATCCCAGGCAGATTAACGAGCGTGAAGCATTATTCAAAGATTTCAAGGCGACCGGCTTATTAAACTGAAAGGTAGCCCATCTGAGTATTGCATGTTTATGAAGACTGATCGAACCAAAGAATTGATGTGACTTTGTTAGATATGATTGTGTTAATTTGTACCTTTCGTCTTTTGTAGCTACACAAAGAATTATGTTTATGGTTTTTAGGTTGTTTGTTAAAAGTTTTTTGGCGTTCAATGAATACATTATGAAGATGCAGTGCAGATGCCATCGTACATGAAAAAACGTCAATGAGACGGAAGAAAATCTAAGAAAAAAAAAAAGGGATAATTAGTACAATGCCCCAGTTGCCTAATGCGTTTGCTTATCCGCCCCGATCTCACAAAATTCTGATATTAGACCGGGCAACTGGGCATCTCGACCCATACGATGACAAGTGTCCTCCAATTGCCCAAAAAATACACAAGTTGCCCAAAAAATAGTCAGAAAGTGACACTTGTCTCTTGCAGAAAAGTGACGCTTGTCAGTTGCCCAAAACCCTGGTCTAATATCAGAATTTTGTGAGATCGGGTTAGATAAGCAAACGCATTGGGCAACTGGGGCATATTAGTAATTATCCCTAAAAAATATATGTATAGAAAATATACCTTAAAAAAAATTATGATGCCAATTAAGCACTTTTTTGTCCATTAAAAAAAGAGTTATGAGCTTATTTTAGTGTTTGGATTGTTTAATTTGCTTCTGAATTACTATATTTTAGCTTTTAGGTATGTTTACTGTTAACGGATATTAATTGGGCTCGGCCCATATTTGTTATGTTTAGGTTATCGGTCAATTAGTAGGTTATACATACTCTTTATTACTATATATATTATAAGGCATTTAATACAACGTCGTTGATGCTACAGTACCCCCGGCCCACTAACTGCTACAGTAAGCGGCCCACTTTTTTTTTCTTTTTTTTTTTTTTTTTTATATATATTTTTTAATCAGCTTTCGAAAATTGGCAAAAATTACCCCTGACACTGGCGACTCTTTGCAAAAAAAGTCCTTTTTCCAAATTTTTTTTTTCGAAAATTGGCAAAAAATACCCCTGCCATCGGCGACTCTTTGCAAAAGGAGTCCTTTTTCGGGGTAAAAAAAAACGATAATCAACGAAATAAAACAACGCCCCGCCGCAACGCGGCGGATCGTCGCCGAACTCGTTGTACCTAATTATGATTGAGAGAATTACACAAGTTTACAAGGTATAAGATCACATCAATTAGGCCAACCCAATGTTACTTGAATTCGCATTAGTCTTCTGTCTTGGACTCACGGCCCAGACCGCCTAGCTTGGGATCAAATTTGGGGTGTTCACAAATCGGGTAATGCCCACAGGAACAGAAAATCAAAACTGAACCGAATTTGCCTAAACCGAATTGAACCGAACTAAATATTCGGTTTTCGGTTTGGGTGTGGTTTTGGCAAAATGAAAACCGAAAACCGAATTCCCATTAAATATATATTATTTTGTATATATTTGTACATAAAAGAAACCATTAAAACTCTTTCCTAGTATAAATATAACATATTTTAAGCTTGAATTTTCTTTTGTTGCTAAAAAACTATATAATTGAATGGAAAAAAAATAATATAAATTATGTAATTCGGGTGAACACGTTTTTCTGTTATACCCATAAAAAAATTTAACCAAATAACCCGAACAACCCGATAACCGAACCGATAAATAACCCTAGATCAAATTGCACCAAAATTAAGAACACGAAAACCTAGAAACCGTAAACATTAATCTTCGTGTATCTACACGAGGAGAAAGATCCCGACAACAATAATTAATGATGTCTATTAAAACGTGCAGTTCATAGACCTATATTTATATCACACATAGACGATGCGATCAACCAAATTACTATGCTTCTAAGTTTGGATGCAAGGATAACTACCACATAAACGTGAAGGGAACTGTCTAACCTCCTTCATTCCTCGCGTCTTCAACCTGATCAAGTATAGCAGAGTAACATAATTATTAGCATCAGATACATGCATACATGTGAATTGTTCTATAGCCTTTTTTTTCCCTTCAAAATAACGTTTACAAATGTTGGATGTTATATATACATGTGAATTAGGAATGACATAATTGATCACTTTTGGTAACCAATAGAAAGTCACTTACTGAATTCGAATGCAGAAGTTCAACTAAAAAAAATAATCAAATGCAGAATTAAATAACATGTTCTATAAAATTATTACTAGTAACTTAATACAAACACAACAATGGAAGTTCAGGTAGAAAATTTACTGACCTTTAAAAGACAAGCACTCTTTGTGGTTCAAAGGTCTCGAGCTTAAGAAAGCTTGGACGATAAGCAATTCCAGTGAAGTAAGGTTTAAAAAAATCTCTCTTCTCAATTGTTTTCTTACGAGGACAATATACCAGCAAACTGCTCTCATTAACAAACATCAAAATCGTTCCATCAAGTAAACTATCAATTAGATACACATGTGTATGCCAAAGCCAACCTACATCAGGCATAATACTTTGCTTGATCACCACCTCTTTACACCAAGATTTCTTAAACCCATATTCTTTCATAACCCAAATTGCGAACTCAAGTTCTGATGAATCAGACATACTTAAACAACCATTTAGGATTCCCAAATTTTGGTACCGAAGATCACCTACTATTTCTTCAAAAGGAGGAGATGGGAATAATTTAAATGTCTCGTTGTCGATATTGAAAGAATAAAGCTTTTCAGGGGAATGATTCTCATTAACAATCCAATGAACACAACCGTTGAGAAAAAGCCCATTGCTTATACTAATCAAGTAAGGGACATGACCAAGCCGTCTCCATTGGCTGGTGCCAAGGGTGCAAACTTCAGCTTCTAGTAGATAAGGCAGAGATGAGGTAGGTTTTCGCGATAGGAATATCCATACCACTTTGTATTCCTTTGTCAGTAAACCGACTCCAAAACCGAAAGTGTGTATCACAGGAATTGATCCAACGTATTGTGGCCTAGGAAGGATCACAAATTCACTAGTGATTGGATTGCATACGTAAGTGTTATCAACTTCATCACGATACTGCCGCAAACAGACCAAACCGTTTACTGACCCCACTTGAAGTATTTTAGTATTCTTAAAAATAGGTGTAACGTTTAGATCAAGACTCGTTACAATAGCATGGTGTAAATGTGAGGTATCAAGTTCACCTTTAATTTCCAAACACTTCAAAACACCTGGTCTCACCAAATTGACCGTCTCATCCTCATCCTCATCCTCAGAGTCAGACTCAGAGACCAAGTCAGGCTGAATTTTATGATGAATCATGACACATCTTGGTGATCTCGAGAGGTGAAGACTGATAAAGTAAGAGTCTGAAACAAGTTCACGCCAGTTCTTGCATACGGATTTGCAGTGGATGATTGTTTTAACAGGAAGTCTCGAGATAACATCGGCCATCACATTTTCTGGCAAGTCTTCGATACATGGATTGAATGACGGCGTGAACTTATGGTGACTGCATAACAAGAGAAAATTGGACAATCTTGAGCTTGGCTGGAGTTTGATATATACCACAAGGCGAGCTCTAGTTTCAAAATTAAGAGGGTGTTTTGGATTTGTTTCCTTATGCTTATAAATAAGTAACTATAAGCTCCTTACAACTAAGCACATCTAGAAAATAGTACGTAGTAATACCGTTTAGGTTTGCTTATTTAAGATGCAATGAACTCGAAAAATTAATCAAAAAAATTCAATTAAGTCCAGTTATAAAAAGGTCTGAGTTTAGATATGATTGTAAAAAAATTAATCAAAAATTCAATTAAGAGTGAATATAAGCAATCCCAAGCATGCCTTTCAAGAAGAAAAAAAAAAAGCAATCCCAAGCACTCCCTAATGCTCACAGTGAACCTAGCTCGAGCACGAAACTGAACCCCCTTTATTTACATGAGTCAAGCTCAAGTTTTGCCGAGATTGTTTCCACTAACTTACACCCTTGCGAGCATTTGTAAACCCAAACATCATTTTCTGAAGGTCTTGTTTCTAAGCGGAAACAATGTTTTAAAAACCAGTTTTTCTAATGACCCGTCCGAGCCGCCGGGTCAAACCGGTTTTCTAAAAAAAATAAGATTGTAGTAATAACTTAGCTTGCCAAACACCTAAAAAGTATGTAAAATTTATTATCAAACAAGAACAGTCCATCACGATAAATCTAATTAAAAAACCAGCCAGTGGATCAAACAAATACTCAAACACATGTTTTGTAACATAACCCCTTTAGTCAAAATAATTCATTGGTATAATCAGATAAAATGAAAATTAATTAAAGAAGAGAATTCAATTTACCGTATGTGGCGATTCATGCTCATCTTATTATTAATTTTGGACCGATTTTTAAGTGTTCGATTTGATGAAGCAAATGATAGAATTAATAGATAGATGTTGAGTTCGGGTCGGGTTACACATCCGGGTCATATTAGCTTTGGGCCAAACTTATTCACTCCACTGGGCTTCCTTATTTATTGGTTCAACTAATCATAACTTTTTGACCATTTTGCTAACATTGTTGAGATCAAGATTTTATTTGACACTCAGTTTTTTTATTTTGGGTTAATACATCCGAAAGTTATTAAATTTTTCCAAAATTTTAAAAAAAGTTACTAAAGTTTTTTTTTTATTGAACCGGGTTACTATAGTTTCCCAGTTCGTCTTTCCCCTTCTAGCCTGCCTATTTTCACTAGTTTCCCAGTTCTTTTACTGAATTTTTAGGAAACTATAGTAACTTAATTCAAATTTTTGGAAAACTGTAGTAACTTAGTTCATCTTTGGGAAACTATAGTAACTTAGTTCAAATTTTTGGAAAACTATAGTAACCCGGTTCAACCAAAAAAAACTTTATTAACTTTTTTTAAATTTTTGGGAAACTTTAGTAACCTGCGGATGTATTAACCCTTTTATTTTTAAAGCCAAATAATAGTCTTACAATATATCATTACAAATTGATCTCACATGTCTTAAACACAGCTTGAATTCACAATCTTTTTGTTAAAGTTCATCTCGTACATCATAAGGTATCATTGAGACAAAAGATTTTAGGTTTGACGCAAGTCATCTTGTAAGATCGGATAAAAAACACAAGTAATTTATTACTTTATTTATTTATTATTATTATTATTTTTTTAAATAACATCAATTTCTAACCGCACTTTCTTGTTTCATATTATCGTCTTTTTCATATCTAGGATGACAATTTTTCACTCACTCGTTTACCTCAATCTTTGTTGCTGATCATTCTCACGACGTCGAATTCTACTAATTTTGAAGCAAAATTTAATTATACGGCTTCACTTGTTCATAATTAAAATTCTATAACGAGAATCTAAATGGTTAAACTATATGGAATGAGTTAGGATCCATATCCATGGTTTAACGGTATCTATAACAAAGGATGATAAAAGCAAGACATAAATGACCATGCTACTGAGAATGATTTATGAAACTATATCTCAGACACTTCTAGTTTAATAACGATTGTGAGTGTTGCTAGACGTTTCCGTCGTTGATATATGTGCTAAATGCTACTCCAATTACCAAGTGGGAGCTGTTGGATTGTGGTCATTGGATTAGACATATATAGCTAGAAGTGTGTGAGCCTATTGGGGGCACACACGTTAAACACTTAGAGTATGTTAAATTCTTCACGTATACTTCGAAATGTAAACCAAAAGGACATGAAATGAACTAGACAAGACTCCTTACTTGTCCTAACCATTGTGGCCGGCCTATGAAGGATCTAGAAGGGGTTTTGGAGTGTCTAGGTTCATTGAAGATTAGAAGGAATAAGAGAGTTGTGATAAGGATTAAAGAGAAAGAGTTATATGCTTATCATGAAGTGTTTTAAGCCTTATCATGAGTGAGAATGTGAGACTATATATAGACCTCCTATCTCAGCTCACAACTGACGAAAATCTACAGCTCTTAATCATAGAAACTCTCTCATATTCCATCTTCATCTTCATCGAAACCCTAAACCTTTTATTAGGGTTCATAACTTTCAAATAGCTCGTTAGATCTTCTTGTTAAGATTCGTGGGTTATTCAAGTGTTTACTAAGTCCCATAAGCTTAGTAATTACTTCTGGTACTTTGGTTTACAGGATCATAAGCCACGTTAAGCTGCAGAAACTTTTGGTAAGTTTCTGATCGTTCTCGGACAGGGAAGGATTTCTTGGGCAGCTTAGTGTTGTCCGATATCGGACAACAAAGGAATCAGATCTTGGGCGGACTTCTGGATATCGGACAGAACACTGTTTTGGTGTTGTTTTGGTTCTGTCATTCGATACTTGGTATTTGGGTTTACGTGGTACACGGCTAGCTATCCGGGCATACTTGGTTGACGTGTTTGTGTGAGCAACCGTAGAGGTAGTATATATTTACTACTTAGTTTCATTTGCGGGTGACTACAAGGGTTAGTTTTCGATTTAGTTTTCTTGTCCCTTTTAGTTGTTTTGTTTGTTATTATTTGTGTTAATTCTAATAGCCAAGCTAGATCCAATATTCCACTGCATACTCGTAGTTAATTGGTTAACATATTATAAAATCTCAACAGTGGCATCACGAGTCAACTCGTTTGGTGTATTATGGGTTACACATATTTAATAAACACGTGAAAAGGCTGCATGAAATCTAATTTAGTTATTTGTTTTATTTTTATTTTGACAACTATAATGCAATACTTGTCATTAATTAATAAAAAATAACAAGACACAAACAAATTAATTAACGGTCAATAATTATCCAATATATTAAAACATGGGAAATGAATGAACAGTACTGCTACAGTACTGCTACAGTACAGACATGTGTGATGGGCTAAAAGTTACAGGCCAGCCCAGTTTTTTAAAGTTAGCCCAATCTGTTTAATAGTCACAGCAGTCCATGTATGCAAAATACATATCGTTTGTACATGCATACATAATTTTTTGTCTTTTTTTGGCTGCAAGTGTATTGTTAATCTCCTATTTCCAGACATTTCTAATTCACTAATCCCATAAAATCACTAATCCCATAAAATATCAACCATTGTATTCACTAATCCCCATTTCCAGAAATTTCTCAGCCATCAAACTTCTTAATCTGCAAATAAGAAAAGGAAAAAGAACAAAATATAAGAATACAAAACACTACTTACACAGGTATATATTTATATTTAAGATGCTTTGTTTTGGAGTTGTAATACACAGTTGGTAATGATATTTATATTCTAGATGCATGTAACTTTAATTTAACTGATTTAGTTGCAGTTGAGTGGTTTTCAGTTGAGCCCAAACCACAATCAACAATGCAATATCCAACTGACAATGAATGTATGCAGCAGCGAAAGCAGATAAACCCAAAGGAATGTATGCAGCAGCCAAAGCACATAAACCCAGGTAATAACATAACAAGCATTTAACGACCAGCTTATAGTAAACAACAAATTCATGGTTTATGAATTTTAAAAAATGTGATCAATGTAGGTGTTCCATTAATAAATGACAACAGAAGCATGTATGATAAAAGATACACAAATACACCATCAAAAGAATTTGAGCAATATATGCATAATCTGACCTGTAAAGATGTTAATGATGAAGCGATAATGAACACAGCAGCTGCTTCTGGATCAGGTACATCGTAACTGTTGATCCAACAACATACCATATCAAGAAGCCACTAATTTGCGATTTAGATAAACATTGTTGTATTTTGTTAAACTTACTCATTCATAGACCAACTTATAGTAAACAGCAAATTCGTGCTTTATGAATTTTAAAAAATGTGATCAATGTAGGTGTTCCATTGATAAATGACAACAGAAGCATGTATGATGAAAGATACACAAATACACCATCAAAAGAATTTGAGCAATATATGCATAATCTGACCTGTAAAGATGTTAATGATGAAGCAATAATGAATACAGCAGCTGCTTCTGGATCAGGTACATAGTAGCTGTTGATCCAACAAAATACCATATCAAGAAGCCACTAATTTGCGATTTAGATAAACATTGTTGTATTTTGTTAAACTTACTCATTCATAATAATTGTCTTGCCACAGATACTATATCCGTAATGTCTCCATCTAACAATAAACATATGCACCAGCCAAAAAGGATAAATACAGGTAACAACACTGAATTTAAAAGAATATATTCAATATAGCTGTTGCATTGATACATAGATACATAGATACACCATCAAAAAATGCTTTTTATGTAGAAGTTGCGTCAAGCAGTGCATATGCAAAGCATCAAAAGCCAGATGATAATGGAAACACACATACACCATCAAAAGAATTGGAGCATTATATACACAATCTGACCTGTAAAAATGTTAACAATGAAGGGATAATGAACACAGCAGCTGCTTCTGGATCAGGTACATTGTAGCTATTGATGCAACAAAATACCATATTAACAACCCACTAATTTGTAATTTAGATAAACATTGTTGTATTTTGTTAAACTTACTCATTCATAATAATTGTCTTGCCACAGATACTATATCCGTAATGCAGCGTAAAAGACAATCAACAACCCAAGATCCATCTAACAACGAACATATGCACAAGTCAAAAAGGATAAATATAGGTAACAACACTGAATTTAAAAGAATGTGTTCAATATAGGTGTTGCATTGATGCATTAACTAGCATTTTTTAATGCTTTTGATGTAGATGTTGCGTCAAGCAGTACATATGCAAAGAGTCAAAAGCCATATGATAGTGGAAACATGTATAAACAACAGCAATGCAAAAGGCGCAGAACAAAAAAAGACACAATTAATAATGCAGATGATCCAAAAGTATCTGATAATAAAGGTATATATATGTTATTTTGTTTTTAATACTACATATTAATACTAATATATTTATAACATTATTTATGGTTTACAATTGTCACAGCAATGAATTTATACATTGATTTGGGTGATTGTGATTATGAATGCGAGTATTGCAAAGCGGTTTTTTGGTATGGAGAACGGCTGAAAAGAACTTCTGAACGAAACACATTGAAATACAACAGATGTTGTGCGGGAGGACAAGTGTATTTAGAAAAAGAATTGGACCCACCACCATTTATCAAAGAAATATTCAAAGACAAACATTTCTTGGCAAATATAAGGGCATATAATCAAATGTTTAGTATGACCTCTTTTGGAGCAGAAATCGACGACTCAGTAAATAATGGAAAAGGTCCATATGTTTTCAAGATATCAGGCCAAATATACCATTGGATAGGTACAATTTGTCCTACCAATAAGGATGAGCCAAAGTTCATGCAACTATATATCTTTGATACAGAAAATGAAGTGACAAATAGGATGAAAGCTTTTGGTGGTTCTGACCGGAGTGGTTTAGACGCTGAAATAGTTCGCAACTTAATTCAAATACTGGACGACCACAATGAGCTGGTAAAAGTGTTCAGGACAGCGAGAGATAAAATTAAAGAAGCAAGTGTACCTGAATTCAAAATACAGCTTTACAATGTAATAGGAAGTCGAGAATACCAGCTGCCGTCTTCCAACACTCTTGGAGCAATAGTTTTTGAACCTGATAGGAACAGCAAATCAGATTATGACATCATAATTGAATATAAAGATGGCTATCCAAAAAGAATAAATAAACTTCACAGCTCATACATGGGTCTCCAGTTCCCTCTTCTATTCGTATATGGTCAGCCCGGTTACAATACCGAGATGACACTAAAAGGCGTGAACGCAAATCGAAAAAGGAAAAAAATGTCTATGAATATGTATTACAAGTACCAATTACATGAACGCTACGACCAATTTGGTATTCTTTTCAAAGCAGGAAGGCTGTTCCAGCAATATGTGGTAACTGTATACTGCACACTTGAACAAGCACGCCTTGATTTTATACGAGCAAAACAAAACAACTTAAGATCTGAGTGTCTCGCTGGAATCTGTGACGCAATGTCAAAAGGTGATCATTTTGGAGCTGACATAGGCCAGAAAATAATCCTTCCTTCAAGCTTCACAGGCGGCCCAAGGTATATGTACAGTCACTATCTTGATGCCCTCGCCATATGTCGAGTTCTAGGGAATCCGCAATATTTCATCACATTCACATGTAATGTCAATTGGCCGGAGATCAAGCGACATATGAAAAGATTTCCAGAACTCACACAGTCAGACAGAGCTGATGTCATAGCGCGTGTTTTCGAGCAGAAGGTTGAGGATTTCTTAAGAGTTCTAAAAGAAGAGCACATCTTTGGACACTCTACTGGAGGTAATACCTTTTGTTTATGCTATTATGTTATTATTAAGCTGTTAATATATTCTATATAAAAAAAAATTTCTTACATATACAACTTTTCAATTGCAGTGCTTTATACAATTGAATTCCAAAAACGAGGTCTTCCACATTGTCACACATTGTTATGGCTAAATGCAGATAGCAAAATAAAAAATCCTGAGGATGTAGACAACTTTATCTCAGCTGAGCTACCTGACATGAAAATTGATCCAGCAGGTTATAGGGTTGTGGCAGATATGATGATTCATGGGCCATGTGGAATTGCAAACCCAAAAGCCCCGTGTATGCAAGAAGGTGTATGCACAAAAAAGTATCCTAAAAGCTACAACGACAATACCTATTTTGATGAGAATGGCCACATACATTATCGAAGAAGGAGGACAGAAACTTACGTACCAAGAGGTGAACTGAAACTTGACAACACTAACGTAGTTCCTTATAACCGCCAGCTTTGTCTCATGTTTGATGCTCACATCAATGTTGAATACTGCGGTTGGAGTATGCTCATAAAATACCTATTCAAGTATATTTCGAAAGGAACCGACCGAATTGCAGCAAAGATTGTTAAACCGTTTGGTGATCCAGGCCCGTCATCATCTGCTCCTCAAATACAGATTGATGAAATTCAAAATTTCATAGATGGAAGATTCCTTTGTCCGCATGAGGCATGCTGGAGAATACTGGACTTTCCTATACATCATCGAGAACCAGCAGTACAAGTACTTGCAGTCCATCTTAAAGACATGCAGAAAATAACTTTTTGTGACAAAGAACCGTTGGCTCACATTGTGACAGACGATGGAAGAAAACTTACAACACTCACAGAATGGTTTACATACAATGCACTGTTAGAAGATGGGCGCCATTTAACATATTTAGACTTTCCGTCTGAATATGTGTGGTATGAAGATAAGAAGATATGGAAACGGCGAGTAATTAAAACAAAACATTCGATTGGTAGATTAGTCTATGTTCATCCAGCTGCAGGAGAACTATTCTACTTTCGAATGTTGCTTGCACATCAAAGAGGATGCAGATCATTCATTGAAGTACGTACTGTCAACAACAAAGTGTTCCCAACGTACCGTGAAGCATGTCAAGCTATAGGTCTCTTTGATGATGACAACGAATGGGACATAGCGCTTCAAGAAGCCTCAATGACTGCATCATCACAAGAATTACGTACTCTGTTCGCGAACATCCTGATGCATTGTGAAGTTGCCAACCCTTTACAGCTATGGGAGCGACACTAGCGTTCTATGAAAGACGACATTCCAACAAAAGCGTCGAAAACAAGTAATGTAAAGAACCTTTATTTAAATGACCCAGAAGTCCAAAACCTTATTCTATACGAAATTGAAAAAATACTCAACAACTCTTCAAGGTCAATCAAAGAATTTGGTTTCTCATTATCCTCAAAAGATCTGCTTGATGATTTACAAAACAGATTGTTGATGGAGGAAAAGAATTACAATCGCCAACAGCTAAAAGAAGAAGTTAGTGTTTCAGTTGTTAAACTGAACACTGAACAGCGGGCAGTTTATGACATCATAATTACTGCATGCAAGAACAAAGAACAGGCGTTGGTTTTCGTCTATGGACACGGAGGAACAGGAAAAACTTTCTTATGGAAAACTATTATCAACACACTACGGTCTGAAGGAAAAATTGTATTAGCCGTAGCGTCATCAGGGATCGCGTCCTTACTCTTGCCAGCTGGCCGTACAGCACACTCAAGATTTAAGATTCCCCTTGAATTAACTGATGAATCAATGTGTCAGATAAAAAAAAATACCGCCATGTCAAAACTGCTTATTGAAACAGATTTGATTGTATGGGACGAAGCGCCTATGAACAACAAACATTGTTTTGAAGCACTCGACAGAACCCTTAAAGATATTACTAATATTTCAGAAAAGGTGTTTGGTGGAAAATCAATTATGCTGGGTGGCGACTTTAGGCAAACACTGCCAGTAAAGAAAAAAGGAACGAAGTCACAGATCATTGGCTTATCGATTGCTACGTCATATTTGTGGAAATATTTCAAAGTTTTTAAGCTTAAAGAAAATATGAGACTTGCTCAACCAAATATGTCCGAAGATCAGCGTAGCAAGATCCAAGATTTTTCTTCGTGGCTGCTTAATATAGGTGACGGGAAGCTTGGAGAAGCGGATGAAGAAAACCCACATGATGCTGCTTGGGTTACCATTCCTCCACAATAT
Organism: Artemisia tridentata subsp. tridentata; assembly: GCA_021014915.2. Taxonomy (NCBI): domain Eukaryota; kingdom Viridiplantae; phylum Streptophyta; class Magnoliopsida; order Asterales; family Asteraceae; genus Artemisia; species Artemisia tridentata. Next base: position 57,525,811 of record CP139509.1, on the reverse strand, counting down.
CTCATACCAGATGGTGACAATGCCATACAAGAGCTCATTAATTTCATCTACGATAAAGAAACTTTGGAGAACCCAACTGCATACTGCCTACAACAAAAAGCTATTGTTTGCCCAAAAAATGAAACCACAGATACAATAAATGAAGAAATATTAACCCGCATACAAGGAGAACCCACTATATACATAAGTTCAGATGAGGCAATACCAATTGGAAGAGACGGCGCTGCAACTGAAATGTTATATCCGCCAGAGTATTTGAACACTTTCAGATTCCCAGGTCTGCCACCAAACGTTCTTCAATTAAAGACCGGCGTTCCAATTATGATGCTGCGAAACATGAACCTTGGAGGCGGGCTCTGCAACGGCACAAGAATGATTGTTAAACACCTAAGTTCAAAACTGATTGAGGCCGAGATTATTACAGGCACAAGAATCGGTGAAAAAGTTTATATTCCAAGAATCCCTTTACAACACAAAGACCCCAACTACCCCTTCATTTTCAAACGCAAACAATTTCCAGTTAAAGTATGCTACGCTATGACCATTAACAAAAGCCAGGGTCAATCTCTCACAAAAATTGGTGTTTACCTTCCACAACCAGTCTTTACTCATGGTCAATTATATGTTGCATTATCACGGGCAACATCACCTAATGGTTTAAAAATTCTTCTAACACCAACCACTGACCATCCACCAAATCAAACTAAAAACATTGTTTACAAAGACTTTCTAAGCAAGATATGTTGTTTAAAGGTTCAATTTATTTCGGTACAATTTATCTTAATTACTATTATATAATCGTAGATACTAAATTTATTTAGTAGCATTTACATTTTTAAATTTACGTTTTTTCTTGCTATATACAGGATAATGGAGACTAGCATGAAGGAATTAAAACCAAATTTTTAACGACATCTTCGACAAACCACTTACACGACAACAGATTGCAGAAAACCCATCAGGTAAAAAATAAAAATACTAACAATAAATAAATTGTTAACTGCTTTGTAAAAAAACTTATCTTCGTTTTCGGCCTTTTTTATAACAGGGATGTCAGCAACAACAGCTGCTACCATCCATGAAGTCACACCACAAACTACAACACAACATGAGTATTCACCATGTAAGAAACTTTTTATTATGTCATAACATACTATAATTGGACAGCAGGCAAACTTTTGATATATTTGAAAATTGAATCATATGTTAATGGTGTAGCAAGACTGCATATATGAAACACTTTTTATTGTCAACCGACAAGTATAACCAATGAGAGTCAATTTGGGAAATGCTTCAAGACTGTTTCATAAGTTCAAACAAAACAACCTGAACATATATGATCTTAGAAATGATCCAAGATAGGTTCAGCCAAAATAGGGCGTATTATATAAAATCATAAAATAGTTAATTCACTCACACATTTTAATTAAAGAGTGACTTCCTGTTTTTTTCTTTGCCTTCCATTACTTTTGCAAAATATACAGAACATAAAAAAGGTGACCACAAACAGTTGCATAACAACACTCTAATTCAATTACTTAAATCCATATACAAAAAAGAGATCCCACATACCTTACAAAATGAAGAGCGGCTAAAATTTTAAGAAGAATAAGAGTACGCAAGAAAAGAGAGATCCCCTTTTTCTTTTAAAAAACGGAACGTAGGATGATGGTGGTTACGTAATATTTTTTGCTAATGGTGTGTTATTTGTGTTTGATTCAGATCCATCATGTTATGATAATTAAGGATGGAAATGGTGATAGTGCTTCAAGGACCATCGGAGATAAGAGGTGGATGTTTTTGTACTATGTGTGTTGACTGCACAAGTTCATATCTAGGGTTATATTAGTTGTGTTACTGCACTTCATTTATTTTTGGACCATATGTTATCAAATGGATTGGGCTTATAATTATTAATAGACTAATGGATTGGGCTTATAAGTATTAATGGACTGAATAATACATATTTCATGGCTAAAACTTTCATTGATCTTTTCAAGTATCATATAAAGAATAAAATCATCTTTCACATCAATACATTTCAAACTATACAAAGTGTTACTAGAATGTATTAGTGGCGGTGACCAAATAACAAGCATGTTTTCAATAATGTTTATCACATTTTTTTTCAGTTTCGTTAACCCATATATCGATAGCTGTTATGGTTTGCTAACGAAAAACATTTTGCTTCATTCATCTTGGAAGACTTCTAATGGCATGTGGGTCAATAATGAATACATTTGGTATCACTTTAATGGTAACTTTAGATATTTCTCTTGCAAATAGTTTATGCAACAAAAATACGACAAAACACGTATAGCACAAAAATTATAAGCAACACACCCGCAGCAACGCGCGGGCTACCCAGCTCGTTAGATTTGAAACATAAAATAGCAAATTAAAAGTTAATAAGTTTGCCATGTTATTTTATGTGTGAATTCCGTCTATAAGACCTACGCAATCAATTTTTTTTTATGCATGTGGCGATCTAGGCACTTGATGAAAACATAGTGAGGGTCTTATGGTTCTCCTTTTGGGGAAGACTCGCGAGAGAACTCGGATTTTATGTGTTTAATTAATGTCATTGTTTATGTTTGTGATTCCTTATATGCATAATTGTTATATGTTTTACACACCTAATTGCATGCAATATGGAATAATACATATGTGAAACCGTGACATTAAAAAAAGGTCTAAATTTACACGCCTAAATATCATGCTCAATTGTGACCTGCTATTTGATTCGTGGAAAATTTGTTCTTGCAAAAATTAAGTGACCTAAATTATTGAAACAAGTTTTTCATGAAATTAAAAACTGGACGCTATGGACACTTGGGAAGTACGGCTCACCCACTAGAACAAACTATAAGGGGGTATAAGGCGGTGCGCACAGTCACACCTAAAGGATTTCCGGTCATAGCTTCGCGCTGACCTGGTCCTCCGCTTCCTTGCGAGTTCGATTGGAGCTACCGTGAACCATGATGATCACTACAGTGTCATGACTAAAAGTTTTTAAAATTAAGTGCTACAAAGTTGTTTTGCATGCTTCTTTGTACACGATTTTACCACATTTATGTGCATACCCTATGTGTAAATTTTAAGTCTTTGTCAGCCAACCAAGAACACGTGCTTTTGGCTTGACCTCTTTGGTCAGACCTTAGGGCCATTCCAAACCCATGGCAGATTTTGCTCATTGGTCAGACCTTTGGTGATATTTGCACGTTCTTACTTGGTCGACTTATTTCGAGTATGCTTGGTCAGACCTTGGACCCGAGGCATAAGATGAGACTAAACATGCTCATGACATTACTACTTGTCTACTAATGTCTTGATCAGTCTCATAAATATAAGAGTTGCATTTCATGCAATTAACGCTCGTCGCTTACCTCTTGCCCCACTTGTTTACTCATTGGTCAGACCTTTGGTAATAAGTGGGAGGTCAAGTTGGATCTTAGTCTTAATTAGTAATTAATTGGGTAGTTAATTCTATTAAGAATTAAATTATTGAAAATACTAATTATTTAAACTTTTTAATTGTAGATGACTACCTTAGTCGGAAACAATTCGGTACTCAGGAGTTTCTTTGAGAAACAAAAACTCACTGGACCTAACTTCATTGACTGGTATCGCCAGCTTCGCATTATCCTGTCAGCTGAAGATAAGGAAAATTACTTGGAGCATCCTATACCTGCTGCACCTGTTGCAACTCCTGGACACCCAGTCCCTCTTGAGGCTTTGGCAGCTCACACTGCTTGGGTCAAGGGATCAAAGGACATTGCTGCCTTCATGCTTATGACCATGGACTTAGAAATCCAACGAAATCTAACTCACCTTGGTGCATATGACATGTTACAGGAGTTAAAAACTATGTTTGCTCAACAGGCAGAACAGGAACTTCTTCAAACCGCGAGGGAATTTCACTCGTGCAAGCAAGAAGAAGGTCAATCTGTAAGCTCATATGTTCTAAAGATGAAGAGCTACGTTGACAACTTGGAGCGTCTCGGTCATCCCGTCACTTTGAACCTTGGAGTAAGCCTAATCTTGATTGGACTCTCTAAGGAGTACGACAGCTTTGTGCAGAACTATAATATGCACAGCATGGGGAAGACTGTGAATGAATTACATGCTATGCTTAAACAACATGAGCAGACGCTACCCAAGAAAGATGCTGCACCTGCACTTCATGCTATACGTGCAGGAAAGGTCCAGAAAAACCAAGGTAAAAAACCGTTCAAGGCTGCTAAGGGGAATCAAGGGAACGGAAAGTATAAGTTGGCTTATGCTCCTGAGCATAAACCATCTTATGCTTCCAAACCTACGAAAACTCCACCACCCAAGAAGGATAACCCTGCAAAGGACACGACCTGTCACCAATGTGGTGAAATAGGTCATTGGAGAAGGAATTGTCCCGTGTATCTCGCCGAGTTGATGAAAAAGAAGAAGCTATCTCAAGGAGCTAGCACTTCAGGTATTTTCACTATAGAACTCTATTCTTTTCCTAGTAAATCTTGGGTTTATGACACGGGTTGTGGTACTCACATCTGTAATACTACTCAGGGTCTCAGGGGAAGTAGGAAGCTGAAGCCAGGAGCTTTAAGTCTGTACGTGGGCAATGGTCAACGGGCAGAAGTTGAAGCTATTGGAAGTTATCATTTATGTCTCCCTAGTGGATTAGTAGTTGTTTTGAACAATTGTCATTATGCTCCCTCTATTACTAGAGGAATTATTTCAGTTTCACGTTTGTTTGACGATGGTTTTGTTAATCGTTTTGAATTGAATAATACAATTTCAGTTTCTAGGAATAATGTTGTTTATTTTAGTGCTATCCCAAGGGATGGTATTTTTTAAATTGATATGTCTTGTTCTAAAACAAATGATAGTTCTATGTTTGCTATTAGCAATAAAAGAGCCAATCTAACCTTGGACTCTACTCTCTTGTGGCATTGTCGTCTTGGACACATTAGCAAGAAACGCATGGAGAAGTTGCAACATGATGGACTTCTCAACTCAACTAACATCAAGTCATTTGAAAAGTGTGTTTCCTGCATGTCTGGTAAGATGGCAAGAAAACCCTATTCACATCAAGTGGAAAGGGCTAAGGATCTACTTGGACTAATACACACTGATGTATGTGGCCCATTTAGAACTGTGTCAAGACAAGGAGCAAGCTACTTCGTCACTTTTACTGATGACTATAGTCGGTATGGTTATGTTTACCTGCTGAAACATAAACATGAAGTGTTTGAAACATTTAAAGTGTTTCAAAAGGAAGTAGAAAACCAACTTGGGAAGACCATTAAATCACTACGTTCGGATCGTGGAGGTGAATATATGAGTCAAGAGTTTTTGGATCATCTTAAGGAGCATGGGATTATTGCCCATCGAACTCCTCCTTACACGCCACAACATAATGGTGTGTCTGAGAGGAGAAATCGAACACTGCTAGACATGGTTCGCTCCATGATGAGTCAAACTACTCTTCCAAAGTCCTTTTGGGATTATGCCCTTGAGTCTGTTGCGCGCATTCTCAACATGGTTCCAACTAAGAAGGTTGATAAAACACCATACGAGGTATGGCATGGGCAAGCCCCTAAGTTGTCTTACTTAAAAGTATGGGGTTGTGAGGCACTTGTTAAGCGTGATACACTTACCAAACCTAAAAAAACTGGAACCCAGATCTATTAAGTGTATCTTCATAGGATACCCAAAGGAAACAATGGGATATTCTTTCTATCTTTCATCCGAGAACAAGGTATTTGTTGCTCGGAATGCTGAATTCTTTGAGAAAAATCTCTTGGATCATGAAGCAAGTGGGAGTCTAGAAGATCTTGAAATTATTCAAGAAGAAGATACAAATCCTTCTGTAGACACTAGCTTAAATCATGATGAGGATGATCAAGAAATTGATGAACCTCAAAGTGATATCAATCCCATTTGTAAGTCCGCTAGGACACGCCGTGTAACACCCCAACCCGACAAGGGTAGAGATATCACATTATGGCGACATTTCGAAGCATTCATACATATACACAGCGGAAGCCATAAAACATCATAAATAAATAAGCCAAGTCAACATGACTTGAATCCAATACAAAAGTCTCACAAGATAACGAAATAATTCAAAGGAAATACATAATGAAATGAATCCATGATCAAAATGTCTAAACAAATGGCAAGACTAGGGTAGGACATCATCTAAGGTAAAAGCATCCAACTAACTCTCATCCCAAGCATAAAATCCATCTCCCAGCTAGATACCTGCCGCACACGAAAAAGAAAACGTGCGGCTGAGCTTACAAAGCCCAGTGAACAGATACGTAATACAAACAAAGATAACGAAACCGAAATATACTGAGGCACTGGGAGATATCATAAGGTATAATCAAAGCAAAAGAGTAATAAGGAAATATAGGATAGTTATCTACCACGAGCCCATAACTCAATGTCAACATCATAGTCTCAAGGTCATAAGCTCATAATCGGAGGGGATACCTCTCAGGCAACCAGATAATATGAGGGGTGTCCTCATGTATCAAAATAGTGGAGTAGCTAGCTCCAGCTAAATGTGAAAGGCGTGTATTGCACACAAACACCAGTCACCTCAAAGTCAATACTCAAAGTCACAGTTAAATCCACTAAACATACACATCTAGGATTGCAACCCATACGCCCCCAAACTCAAAGTCATCCCAACATCATAGTAGCCATGGCAGAAAATCATAAAAGGGACGGTGTGAGAAATCACTCCCCCACACGGGAGTCATGCCAGTGGTGCATCACAGACATGGCCAGGTTACCTTCCTGGCTAGGTAACATAAATGGCTCGGGTATCAAACTAAGAGTCATGTCTCAAAATCATAGCACAAGGTCATGTATCAAAAGGTGCATCTCAAGGTCATATCAAAAGTAATATCAAAGGTTCATTTAAAAGGGAACATAGCAATGGCTTGGGAAACCTTAACTGAATCATAACTCAAAATCAATGTATAAGAATATAAGAACCCTTACTGAAACAAGGGCAGAGTATCTGTACCTTATGAAGAAAGCACAAATGGTAATAAGCACAGAAACAGGGGACAGCTCAAAGTCTCTCCTTCTTCACACCTAAAGGAGTAGAAGGGAATTACAATTCATTCTTAATTACTTGCCTTTCCATTTAAAGTAACTTTCCATTTTTAGCAGATTTCCATAGTTAGTAAGTTTCCACTTTTAGAAAGTTTCTATTTTTAGAAAGTTTCCACTTTTAGAAGTATTGAGTACATAGCTTACTTAGATCATTATTAGCTGGAAATAAGGTATCTTTATCATATTTACACCTTTGGTCCTTAGGGTTTCACAATTTACACTTTACACCCCTGTATTTCCAAAGTTACACTTTAACCCTTCAAATATGCATAATTACACATTTAACCCTTAATTTATCAAATTTACACAATGAGTACTTATTTTAACAAGTTATATGATTTGACCTTCAAATATTCATAATTTACACAATAGGTCCCTCCATTTAATAAGTTTACATAATTAACCTTAAAGTTTACATTTTCAACCTTTAATTAATAATAATTACACATTAGTCCAATAAATATCCAAATTTACACATTAGTCCCTGAATATCATTCACTACTCAAATCGACCTTAACTTTTCAGAAATTACATATTTAGTCCCTATATTTATTTAATTTCCAATTCGAACCAACAATTACAACTAATTTCATTATCTCGTAAATTTTACATATAGGCCCTTCGTTTTATAATTTTTACAGGTCATACTTGATCTATAGATCATGAAAAAAATAGTCCATGAGTTTTAATATTGACAAAACACCCCCTTTATATTTAATTTTCAAATCGTTAAACATCATCTTTAACAAAACAAAACCCTAATCGATCCCAATCATTATGTAATTATTCCCACATCATTAATGTTCATTTATAATCAGATCTTATCAGTTTTGAACCCTAATTCGATCCCTAGGTATTTTTGTTCCTCGTTTCCTTTTTAGCCGGTTTCAATTAACTTCACCAATAATAGTTTTAGGTCTCAAAAATTCAAATGAGCATTTTTTCTGGTGTTGTATGATGATCATAGAGGCCACGAAAAATAATAGCCTGGTCAAGAAAATTCGCATGCATGTTTTTATAGACTTAGTTCGATTTAGGGTTTATAAACACAATAATTAACATACGAATCATACATGATGCATGGGCTGTTTTTATTATTTTCTTATGTTATATACGATCAATAGGAGCTGGGAAAAATACCAGAATATTTTTAGAACGAGTGAACAAGGCTGCACAAATTATTGCTTCTCGGATGGTTACTCGACAAGAAAGAATTCACCACAACTTCAAATGGGATCAAATCACCTTGTACACATTTTTTGCAGATCACATATGATATAAGAACCTCAGGAAAAATGAGAAATGAATTTTATGAAGCTTGGTTGAATTGATACGAATTTTACCTTAAAAGTGAGCTATCGACAGGAATAAATCCACTACCAACGAAACAGGCAACAAACAAACTCAACCCGAATTTTCTAGGACTCCTTGGATGATGTTTGAACTCAGAAAAATGCTTTGGTAATTTTAGAGAATCGGATGGAGGCTATAGGAATTATTGGTGTGTTTTCCTTCCAACCGGTAATTAGGGTTTAGTAGAAAAAGGATATGGATTGACTTAAATTATGGAATACCGAGTCCTAGGGGTGGGCTTGGACCAGAATATTCGACAAAATGGGTTGGCAAAATATTTGTGATTGATATCTTCCTTATTTACATAATTTACGTCATTTTAAATCAAAATAAATTAAGTATAAATCATTCGGCACCATTAGGGGTATTTTGGTAATTTTGCCACTTGTATAAATGTTAAATGAAGTTGTTAAAATTATTTAGGATCATAACTTGTGCATTGCCAGAAGTTTGGAATTTATTTGATACTTTATAATCTTTTAAATAACTTTTAAACTTGTAGGGGCAATTTGGTTATTTTACATGCTTTCAGATTTTAGGTGTTACAACTTCTTCCCCTCTAAAAAGAAAAATTTCGTCCCCGAAATTTGCAAAGAGTCAGAAATGAAACGAATCGAAACATAATGGAGACATACCAGATCAGAATGCAAAATGAGGATAACTAGCTCGAATAGACTCCTCGGTCTCCCAGGTAGCTTCCCGCTCTGGGTGGTTCCGCCAAAGAATCTTAACGAAAGGAATGACTTTACGTCTCATAACTCGCTCTTGGCGATCAAGAACAGCTTCCGGCTCCTCCGGAAGAGACATATCTGGCTGAATCTTGTCAAAAGGATAAGACACCACATGTAGAGGATGATAATTGTATCCCCTCAGGAGAGATACATGAAAGACGTCGTGAACATGTGATAACTGCGGAGGAAGAGCCAAACGATACGAAACTTCTCCGATGCGATCCAAAATCTCAAACGGTCCGATGAATCGAGGACTGAGCTTGCCCTTAATTCCAAAACGTTTAACTCCTCGGAACGGCGAAACCTTAAGAAATACCCGATCACCAACACGAAACTCCAAGTCACGCCGATGCTTGTCAGCGTAACTCTTTTGACGAGCCCTAGCTTCCTTCAACTTCTCCCTAGCAACATCCACTTTCTCAGTAGCGATCTGAACTAACTCCGGACCCTCAATAATGCGTTCACCTACCTCGTTCCAACAAACCGGAGCCCTACATTTCCGACCATATAACATCTCGAAAGGAGCCATACGAATACTCGCGTGCCAACTGTTATTATAAGCAAACTCTACCAAACACAAATAATCGTCCCAGCTACCAGTCCACTCTAAGGCACATGCCCTCAACATGTCCTCTAAAGTCTGAATGGTCCTCTCCGACTGACCATCCGTCTGAGGGTGAAAAGCTGTACTGAACTTAAGGCGCGTATCCCATGCCTTATGCAATCCCTTCCAGAAGCGAGACGTAAACCGAGGATCCCTATCTGATATGATAGCCGTAGGCATACCATGAAGCCTAACGATTTCCTGCTGAAATATGTCCGCCAATTTACTAACACTGTAGTCCACACGAATAGGGAGGAAGTGAGCAGACTTGGTTAGTCGATCAACGACCACCCAAATCGCATCATGCTTCCTACGAGTAGGAGGTAAACCTGTCACAAAATCCATGGAAATTTCCTCCCATTTCCACTTCGGAATCTCCAACGGCTGAAGTAACCCACTAGCTCTCTGATGCTCAATCTTGACCTGCTGGCAAGTCAAACACTTAGATACAAATGAAGCCACATCCTGTTTCATGCCACTCCACCAGAAATGTTGCTTAAGGTCCCGGTACATCTTGGTAGAACCAGGATGTATAGTGAAAGGGGAACTATGAGCCTCCGATAGAACAGCCTCTCGAAGCTCAGGATCGTTGGGAACACAGAGACGATCCTCAAACCACACTACACCGGAATCATCAACTCTAAACTCTGATTGCTTGCCTTCCTCAACATTCTGAACTATAGACCACAGCTCACCATCCTCTTTCTGAGCTTCCTTAATTCGCAAGATAAGATTGGACTCCACCGTAAGGCTAGCCCAATAACCGCCATGACCTCGAATACAAAACTCCACATCAATAAGCTCTAAATCGTGCAAAACACGAGGCTCAAACTCCAGACTCGCAATCATACCCGACTTTCTACTAAGAGCATCAGCGACTACATTCACCTTACCGGGATGATACTGAATGTTAGCATCATAATCTTTCAGAAGCTCTAACCAACGCCTCTGTCTCATATTCAACTCTTTCTGGGTGAAAATGTATTTAAGACTCTTATGATCAGTGAAAATGTCACAAGTCTCCCCATACAAATAATGGCGCCAAATCTTTAGCGCGAAAACCACAGCTGCTAACTCTAGATCATGCGTCGGATAGTTCACCTCGTAAGGCTTCAGCTGCCTCGAAGCATAGGCAATCACCTTCCCATGCTGCATCAAGACACATCCTAAACCCTTCTTCGATGCATCGCTATATATCTGGAAACCGCCGGAACCCGATGGAAGAGTTAAAATAGGTGCCGACACTAAACGTTTCTTCAACTCCTCAAAACTACTCTCTCGCTCATCGGTCCAAATGAACTTTTCCCCTTTTCTCATCAACTGTGTCAACGGCAAAGCAAGACGCGAAAAGCCCTCAGCAAATCTCCGATAATACCCAGCGAGACCCAGAAAACTTCTCACTTCCGTCACATTAGTAGGCCTTGGCCATTTTGTGATAGCCTCAACCTTCGCCGGATCCATAGTGATACCGTCTGCAGAAACGATGTGACCCAAGAAAGCTACACGATCCAACCAAAACTCGCACTTCGAAAACTTCGCATACAATTTCTACTGTCGCAAAATTTCCAGAACAATACCAAGGTGTTGCTCATGTTCCTTCTCGGATTTAGAATATACAAGAATATCGTCGATGAAGACAATCACAAACTTATCGAGGAATTCATGGAATATCCGGTTCATTAGGTCCATAAACACAGCAGGAGCATTGGTCAGACCAAAAGGCATAACCAAGAATTCATAGTGACCGTACCGAGTGTGAAAGGCCGTTTTGGGAACATCCTGCTCCCTCACCCTAAGCTGGTGATATCCAGACCTCAGATCAATTTTAGAGAAATGCCTCGCTCCTTGCAACTGATCGAATAAATCATCAATGCGAGGAAGAGGATAGCGGTTACAAATAGTAATGCGGTTAAGCTCCCGATAATCGATACAAAGACGCATGCTCCCGTCTTTCTTCTTTACAAACAACACGGGAGCACCCCAAGGAGATACGCTCGGACGAATAAAACCGTTTTCCAATAGTTCCTGCAATTGCTCCTTTAATTCCTTTAATTCAATCGGTGCCATGCGGTAAGGAGCTTTAGATATGGGTTCAGCACCCGGAATCAGATCAATGCTAAATTCGACTTCCCTGACAGGAGGAATGCCAGGAAGTTCATCCGGAAATACATCGGCGAAATCGGGCACAATACGAATATTATCAATGCTAGGAACATCAACAGAGTTATCCTTAATAGAAGCAAGAAAACCAAGACAACCATGCGAGATCAATGTCCGGGCTTTCATAGCCGAAATAATCTTTACCGATTTCAGAGGTTAGGAACCGGAATAAACATAATCAGGATGGTGAAGATCACCAAAGATCACTTTACGAGCATAACAATCAATGGTCGCCTTATGAGCAGCTAACCAGTCCATGCCCAGAATAATGTCAAAATCAACCATATCAATGGGAAGAAGGTTCGCAGAACGAACACGATCATCGAAACGGAGAGGGCAATTAACATACTCAACATCAATAATCACATGAGTTTTCATCGGGGTAGCAATGGATATACGGTTCATTAATTTAGTTGGGTTTACGTTTATTTTATTTGCAAGTGATGTGGATATTATAGAATGTGTAGCACCCATGTCAAATAAAACAAACACAATACGATCTCCAATATGCAGAAAACCCGTAATAGTACCTGAGGTGCTAGCAGCCTGGTCACGTGTCAAAGAATAAACCCGGCCTGAAGCAGGAGCTGCCCTAGCATCGACTTTAGGTTCACCAGCATTCTTCCTAGGACAGTCCTTGATCTTGTGCTGAGAAGATCCACACCAGAAACAACCACCAGAAGCTTTATAACAAGGACCTGGATGCATTTTCCCACATGAATTACATGTAGGAGGAGGAGGTAGAGTCTCAACAGACTTCTTCTGACCCGACGATCCCGACTGCTGATACTGTTGAGAATCCCTACGCCGGTTGTTATTACCCTGCCCCTGACGATCACTACCAGACCTACCAGAATCCCGCTGATCCTGGTTCCTGAAATCCTGCTGCCTATGATTATAACCTCGGTCCTGCCGACCCCGCTGATCATGCCCATGGTCCTATCGGCCACGAACATCCTGCTTTTGGTCCTGCCGACCTTGGCCCTGAAAGTCTACCCGGTTACCATCCCTATCACGCTTATTAGACCCCCTGTCCGCATGTAACAACTCGATGTTACGCGCGGCGTCCTGAACTCCAGCCACATCCTCAAACGGAGTGTTAACAATCCGGTCTAACACCCACCTCTTTAAAGCCCATTTGAAATGACGAGCCTGACGCGTAGCATCTCCAGTGACCTCTGGCCCAACGAAACTGGCCAAACGCAGAAACCGTTGCATAAACTCTCCTGACGACTCCTGATCACCCTGACGAATCGACCCATATTCCCTTTCATACCTTAGCTGCTCCGACATAGGAATATACTGTCTATAAAATACCTCGATGAAATCCGCCCACGAACAGGTCTCAGCAAAATCATCCCCTTTCGCCTGAACAAGAGCAGCCCACCAATTTTGGGCATCACCTTTAAATTTGAATGTGGCCAACCGAGTTTTAAACTCGTCAGCACATCCCAGAACACGAAACAACTTCTCGATATGTGTGATCCAGTCCTCTGCTTCATGGGGAGTAGCAGCGGACCTGAAAGAGAGAGGCTTAAGCTTGTTGAACCTCTCGATCCATACGTGGATACCAGCTGGGGGAGCAGCGGGTGGAGCGGTGGGTTGAGCATCACCACCACCACCTCCAGAAGAACTAGCCCCATTCCTGATATTATTGGTGACCTCAGTCACCACTCGCGGAATAGCAGCAGCCACAGCAGCGGCTATCATCTCTTCAAAATTGGGGCCATCATCCCCATTAGTGTACTGAGTAAAGCGCGTGTTCACCATCTGAATGATCATGAGAAGAATTAGCAAAACATAAGGGAAGATAAGCACGAAATGGAAGACGAAGCAGAACTTATGCCTACCCAAAACCTCACCAGTCAAATTTTAAACTTAAGGGTCAAATCCTATGGTCCACATGTTTCACAGGCCAAAGCTTATGTACGACAGGTCGCAGCCTGGGCTCTGATACCATAATTGTAACACCCCAACCCGACAAGGGTAGAGATATCACATTATGGCGACATTTCGAAGCATTCATACATATACACAGCGGAAGCCATAAAACATCATAAATAAATAAGCTAAGTCAACATGACTTGAATCCAATACAAAAGTCTCACAAGATAACGAAATAATTCAAAGGAAATACATAATGAAATGAATCCATGATCAAAATGTCTAAACAAATGGCAAGACTAGGGTAGGACATCATCTAAGGTAAAAGCATCCAACTAACTCTCATCCCAAGCATAAAATCCATCTCCCAGCTAGATACCTGCCGCACACGAAAAAGAAAACGTGCGGCTGAGCTTACAAAGCCCAGTGAACAGATACGTAATACAAACAAAGATAACGAAACCGAAATATACTGAGGCACTGGGAGATATCATAAGGTATAATCAAAGCAAAAGAGTAATAAGGAAATATAGGATAGTTATCTACCACGAGCCCATAACTCAATGTCAACATCATAGTCTCAAGGTCATAAGCTCATAATCGGAGGGGATACCTCTCAGGCAACCAGATAATATGAGGGGTGTCCTCATGTATCAAAATAGTGGAGTAGCTAGCTCCAGCTAAATGTGAAAGGCGTGTATTGCACACAAACACCAGTCACCTCAAAGTCAATACTCAAAGTCACAGTTAAATCCACTAAACATACACATCTAGGATTGCAACCCATACGCCCCCAAACTCAAAGTCATCCCAACATCATAGTAGCCATGGCAGAAAATCATAAAAGGGACGGTGTGAGAAATCACTCCCCCACACGGGAGTCATGCTAGTGGTGCATCACAGACATGGCCAGGTTACCTTCCTGGCTAGGTAACATAAATGGCTCGGGTATCAAACTAAGAGTCATGTCTCAAAATCATAGCACAAGGTCATGTATCAAAAGGTGCATCTCAAGGTCATATCAAAAGTAATATCAAAGGTTCATTTAAAAGGGAACATAGCAATGGCTTGGGAAACCTTAACTGAATCATAACTCAAAATCAATGTATAAGAATATAAGAACCCTTACTGAAACAAGGGCAGAGTATCTGTACCTTATGAAGAAAGCACAAATGGTAATAAGCACAGAAACAGGGGACAGCTCAAAGTCTCTCCTTCTTCACACCTAAAGGAGTAGAAGGGAATTACAATTCATTCTTAATTACTTGTCTTTCCATTTAAAGTAACTTTCCATTTTTAGCAGATTTCCATAGTTAGTAAGTTTCCACTTTTAGAAAGTTTCTATTTTTAGAAAGTTTCCACTTTTAGAAGTATTGAGTACATAGCTTACTTAGATCATTATTAGCTGGAAATAAGGTATCTTTATCATATTTACACCTTTGGTCCTTAGGGTTTCACAATTTACACTTTACACCCCTGTATTTCCAAAGTTACACTTTAACCCTTCAAATATGCATAATTACACATTTAACCCTTAATTTATCAAATTTACACAATGAGTACTTATTTTAACAAGTTATATGATTTGACCTTCAAATATTCATAATTTACACAATAGGTCCCTCCATTTAATAAGTTTACATAATTAACCTTAAAGTTTACATTTTCAACCTTTAATTAATAATAATTACACATTAGTCCAATAAATATCCAAATTTACACATTAGTCCCTGAATATCATTCACTACTCAAATCGACCTTAACTTTTCAGAAATTACATATTTAGTCCCTATATTTATTTAATTTCCAATTTGAACCAACAATTACAACTAATTTCATTATCTCGTAAATTTTACATATAGGCCCTTCGTTTTATAATTTTTACAGGTCATACTTGATCTATAGATCATGACAAAAATAGTCCATGAGTTTTAATATTGACAAAACACCCCCTTTACATTTAATTTTCAAATCGTTAAACACCATCTTTAACAAAACAAAACCCTAATCGATCCCAATCATTATGTAATTATTCCCACATCATTAATGTTCATTTATAATCAGATCTTATCAGTTTTGAACCCTAATTCGATCCCTAGGTATTTTTGTTCCTCGTTTCCTTTTTAGCCGGTTTCAATTAACTTCACCAATAATAGTTTTAGGTCTCAACAATTCAAATGAGCATTTTTTCTGGTGTTGTATGATGATCATAGAGGCCACGAAAAATAATAGCCTGGTCAAGAAAATTCGCATGCATGTTTTTATAGACTTAGTTTGATTTAGGGTTTATAAACACAATAATTAACATACGAATCATACATGATGCATGGGCTGTTTTTATTATTTTTCTTATGTTATATACGATCATTAGGAGCTGGGAAAAATACCATAATATTTTTAGAACGAGTGAACAAGGCTGCACAAATTATTGCTTCTCGGATGGTTACTCGACAAGAAAGAATTCACCACGACTTCAAATGGGATCAAATCACCTTGTACACATTTTTCGAAGATCACATATGATATAAGAACCTCAGGAAAAATGAGAAACGAATTTTATGAAGCTTGGTTGAATTGATACGAATTTTACCTTAAAAGTGAGCTATCGACAGGAATAAATCCACTACCAACGAAACAGGCAACAAACGAACTCAACCCGAATTTTATAGGACTCCTTGGATGATGTTTGAACTCATAAAAATGCTTTGGTAATTTTAGAGAATCGGATGGAGGCTATATGAATTATTGGTGTGTTTTCCTTCCAACCGGTAATTAGGGTTTAGTAGAAAAAGGATATGGATTGACTTAAATTATGGAATACCGAGTCCTAGGGGTGGGCTTGGACCAGAATATTCGACAAAATGGGTTGGCAAAATATTTGTGATTGATATCTTCCTTATTTACATAATTTACATCATTTTAAATCAAAATAAATTAAGTATAAATCATTCGGCACCATTAGGGGTATTTTGGTAATTTTGCCACTTGTATAAATGTTAAATGAAGTTGTTAAAATTATTTGGGATCATAACTTGTGCATTGCCAGAAGTTTGGAATTTATTTGATACTTTATAATCTTTTAAATAACTTTTAAACTTGTAGGGGCAATTTGGTCATTTTACATGCTTTCAGATTTTAGGTGTTACACGCCGTGTCCCAGATCGAATGTGTTTATACGTCGATGCTGAGGAGCATGAATTGGGGGATCTTGGTGAACCCAATAACTATAAAGCTGCATTGTTGGATCCTGAATCCAAGAAATGGCTTGATGCAATGAATGTGGAAATGCAATCCATGAAAGACAACGAAGTCTGGGACTTAGTTGATCTTCCTCCTAACGGTAGAACCGTTGGTAGCAAATGGCTCTTCAAAAAGAAGACTGACATGGATGGTGCAGTACACACCTTTAAAGCTCGTCTCGTAGCAAAGGGCTTCACTCAAACCTACGGGGTTGATTATGAAGAGACCTTTTCTCCTGTTGCAGACATTAGAGCTATAAGGATTATCATAGCCATAGCTGCATTCTATGACTATGAGATTTGGCAAATGGATGTCAAAACCGCATTCCTCAATGGACATCTTTCGGAAGAAGTCTATATGGTGCAACCTGAAGGTTTTGTTAATCCAAAATATCCTAACCGAGTATGCAAGTTCAAGCGTTCCATTTATGGACTTAAGCAAGCATCTAGGCAATGGAATAAACGTTTTGATGATGAGATTAAGAAATTCGGTTTCACTCAAAATCAAGATGAGCCATGTGTATATAAGAAAGCTAGTGGGAGTTATGTCACTTTCCTAATTCTATATGTTGATGACATATTACTCATGGGAAACAATATTCCAATGTTACAAGATGTAAAATCCTATCTTGGAAAATGTTTTGCCATGAAAGATCTAGGAGAAGCGGCATATATTCTTGGAATCAAGATCTATAGAGATAGATCAAGACGGTTAATTGGTTTGTGTCAAAGTGCTTACATTGAGAAAATCTTGAAAAGATATTTCATGGAGAATTCCAAACGAGGAACTATCCCAATGCAAGAAAAGCTTAAATTGAGTAAATCACAAGGTGCTGAGACACCTGCTGAAAAAGAGCGCATGCAAAGAATTCCTTACGCCTCGGCTATAGGATCAATTATGTATGCTGTGAGATGTACTCGTCCTGATGTTGCGTTCTCTCAAAACATAACAAGCCGATTTCAACAGAATCCAGGGGAACTTCACTGGACTGCTGTTAAGAATATTCTTAAGTATTTACGCAATACTAAGGATATGTTTCTGGTTTACGGAGGTGATATGAAACGAGAGCTCAGGGTTTCTTGCTACACTGATGCTGGATATCTGACAGATGTTGATGACCTAAAATCTCAGACTGGATATGTATTCGTTTTAAATGGAGATGTTGTTGACTGGAAAAGCACGAAGCAAAGTATTTATGCTACTTCATCTACAGAAGCTGAGTATATAGCTGCTTATGATGCATCTAAAGAGGCTGTATGGATTCGAAAATTCATTTCTGGGCTTGGCATTGTTCCCACAATTGAAGAACCCATAAATATGTATTGTGATAATACTGGAGCCATTACTATAGCAAATGAAAGTGGACTCACCAAGGGTTCTAGACATTACCGCGTAAAAGTTCATTATCTTCGAGAGACCATTGAGATTGGTGACGTGAAGATATTAAAAGTTCACACATATGACAATCTAGCTGATCCATTTACGAAGGCTTTAGCATATCCTAAGCATTCTGAATTGACTAGGAATATTGGTTTGATACCAGCTAGTAGTCTCATATAAATCTGTGTGTTTAATTAGTATTTAAATAATTTGGAATTGTAAGACCGTTTTTATTTTCTGATAAATAAAGATACGAGGTATTTGTTATTATTTATATAACCTGTTATTCCATATTTGCATGTTTAATCCATGAAATGATTCATAATTCTAAATATGTCCATTGTCGGTTAACAATATGGGAATATTGTTATGCAAGGCAAATGTGAGTGTTGGCTATATTCTATGAGAATGTGGACTGTTCCAGCCAAACTCATATGTATTCACAAGGGATGCAGATTGGATACCCCAACTTTCAAACATTTACTTTTGGATCCTTGTCATGAGTAAAATGTTGAAATGGTTTGTTAAGTCATCCTTAGACTTGAGATACAATCAAGTTCTGTTATGTGTGGATATCACTTTTGTAATTATATGCCAAACGCTGTCCTGAATAAGGTAGTTATAAAAGCTATTGTTCAGAGTGATGTGAAGCAGCATCCACAACACTTGTAGTCAACAAAGGATTTGTTACTCCACTTGATATGTGCAGAAAGATACCATGGGCCCTCTCCAGAATTAATCAGATAATTGTTCGGCCGAACCCAAAGGGTAATGCAAGATGATTCTTGATTACATTTGGTATATCTAATTAAAATTCTATAACGAGAATCTAAATGGTTAAACTATATGGAATGAGTAAGGATCCATATCCATGGTTTAACGGTATCTATAACAAAGGATGATAAAAGCAAGACATAAATGACCATGCTACTGAGAATGATTTTTGAAACTATATCTCAGACACTTCTAGTTTAATAACGATTGTGAGTGTTGCTAGACGTTTCCGTCGTTGATATATGTGCTAAATGCTACTCCAATTACCAAGTGGGAGCTGTTGGATTGTGGTCATTGGATTAGACATATATAGCTAGAAGTGTGTGAGCCTATTGGGGGCACACACGTTAAACACTTAGAGTATGTTAAAGTCTTCACGTATACTTCGAAATGTAAACCAAAAGGACATGAAATGAACTAGACAAGACTCCTTACTTGTCCTAACCATTGTGGCCGGCCTATGAAGGATCTAGAAGGGTTTTTGGAGTGTCTAGGTTCATTGAAGATTAGAAGGAATAAGAGAGTTGTGATAAGGATTAAAGAGAAAGAGTTCTATGCTTATCATGAAGTGTTTTAAGCCTTATCATGAGTGAGAATGAGAGACTATATATAGACTTCCTATCTCAGCTCACAACTGACGAAAATTTATAGCTCTTAATCATAGAAACTCTCTCATATTCCATCTTCATCTTCATCGAAACCCTAAACCTTTTATTAGGGTTCATAACTTTCAAATAGCTCGTTAGATCTTCTTGTTAAGATTCGTGGGTTATTCAAGTGTTTACTAAGTCCCATAAGCTTAGTAATTACTTATGGTACTTTGGTTTACAGGATCATAAGCCACGTTAAGCTGCAGAAACTTTTGGTAAGTTTCTGATCGTTTTCGGACAGGGAAGGATTTCTTGGGCAGCTTAGTGTTGTCCGATATCGGACGATACATAGATCATATCTTGGGTGGACTTCTGGATCTCGAACAGTACACTGTTTTGGTGCTGTTTTGGTTCTGTCATTCGATACTTGGTATTTGGGTTTACATGGTACACGGCTAGCTATCCGGGCATACTTGGTTGACCTATTTGTGTGAGCAACCGTAGAGGTAGTATATATTTACTACTTAGTTTCATTTGCGGGTGACTACAAGGGTTAGTTTTCGATTTAGTTTTCTTGTCCCTTTTAGCTGTTTTGTTTGTTATTATTTGTGTTAATTCTAATAGCCAAACTAGATCCAATATTCTGTTGCGTACTCGTAGTTAATTGGTTAACATATTATAAAATCTCAACAAATAATCAATACATTAACTAATTTACGTTATTAATTAAAATACTTCTAGTGTAACAATATGTAAGTGTCGAATCACTGAAATAGCTTTTAGTCTAGGGCAAATGCTAAAATAATACATTAAACTTCCCACTTTTTGTCATTGTATGGTCCTAACTTTTTTTTTCCGCAAATGTATGACTAAACTCTTTTCCATTAGTAAATGTAAGACTAAACTTATGAAATTGGGTCATTGTGGGTATAAACGTCCCATTGTTAGTCCTTCATACTAACGGCCGTTAGTAAATAACTTACAATTCCGTTTTCTTACGTTTTCTTCCGTTTTTTTTTACGTTTTCGTCTGTTTTGACACGTTTTCGTCCAGTTTTTTACGTTTTCGTCTGTTTTCACATGTTTTCGTCCCGTTTTTTAAGTTTTCGTATGTTTCGACACGTTTTCCTTCGTTTTTTTAAGTTTTTGTCCGTTTTCTTACGTTTTCGTCTGTTTTGACACGTTTTCGTCTGATTTTTTACGTTTTCGTCTGTTTTGACATGTTTTCGTCCAGTTTTTTACGTTTTCGTCTGTTTTGACACGTTTTCAAAATGTTTTTTACGTTTTCGTCTGTTTTGACACGTTTTCCTTCGTTTTTTTAAGTTTTCGTCCGTTTTCTTACGTTTCCGTCTGTTTTCACACGTTTTCGTCTTATTTTTAACGTTTTTGTCTGTTTTGACACGTTTTCGTCCAATTTTTTACGTTTTCGTATGTTTTGACACGTTTCCAAAATGTTTTTTACGTTTTCGTCTGTTTTGACACGTTTTCCTTCGTTTTTTTAAGTTTTCGTCCGTTTTCTTACGTTTTCGTCTGTTTTCACACGTTTTCGTCTGATTTTTTACATTTTCGTCTATTTTGACACTTTTTCGTCTGATTTTTTACGTTTTCATCTGTTTTGACACGTTTTCAAAATGTTTTTTTTATGTTTTCGTCTGTTTTGACACGTTTTCAAAAATACAGACGAAAACGAATCAAAACAGACGAAATCGTAAAAAATCAGACGAAAACGTGTGAAAACAGATGAAAACTTAAAAAACAAAGGAAAACATGTCAAAACAGACGAAAACGTAAAAAACATTTTGAAAACGTGTCAAAACAGACGAAAACATAAAAAACTGGACGAAAACGTGTCAAAACAGACAAAAACGTAAAAAATCATACGAAAAAGTGTCAAAACTGACGAAAACGTAAAAAATCAGACGAAAACGTGTGAAAACAGACGAAAACGTAAGAAAACGGACGAAAACTTAAAAAAACGAAGGAAAACGTGTCAAAACAGACGAAAACTTAAAAAATCGAAGGAAAACTTGTCAAAACAGACGAAAACGTAAAAAATTGGACGAAAACGTGTCAAAACAGACGAAAACGTAAAAAATCAGACGAAAACGTGTGAAAACAGACGAAAACGTATGAAAACGGACAAAAACTTAAAAAAATGAAGGAAAACGTGTCAAAACAGACGAAAACGTAAAAAACATTTTGAAAACGTGTCAAAACAGACGAAAACGTAAAAAATTGGACGAAAACGTGTCAAAACAGACGAAAATGTAAAAAATCAGACGAAAACGTGTGAAAACAGACGAAAACGTATGAAAACGGACGAAAACTTAAAAAAACGAAGGAAAACGTGTCAAAACAGACGAAAACGTAAAAAACTGGACGAAAACGTGTCAAAACAGACGAAAATGTAAGAAAACGAACAAAAACTTAAAAAAACGAAGGAAAACGTGTCGAAACATACGAAAACTTAAAAAACGGGACGAAAACATGTGAAAACAGACGAAAACGTAAAAAAACTGGACGAAAACGTGTCAAAACAGACGAAAACGTAAAAAAAAACGGAAGAAAACGTAAGAAAACGGAATTGTAAGTTATTTACTAACGGCCGTTAGTATGAAGGACTAACAATGTGACGTTTATACCCACAATGACCCAATTTCATAAGTTTAGTCATACATTTACTAATGGAAAAGAGTTTAGTCATACATTTGCGAAAAAAAATGTTGGGACCATACAATGACAAAAAGTGGGAAGTTTAATGTATTATTTTAGCATTTGCCCTTTAGTCTAATATCTTATAAGTAAAACAACTAACTCGGCCCTTATTCATCTCATATAAGCTTGACAGCCTTGACTTATTATAACCATGTCATTATGGGTATAAACGAGAATACGCAACTCAAAATTTACTCGACTTAAACAAGTCGAGCTCGAGCTTTAAAATGCACGGCTAGTGTGGCTCGCAAACCTTATAAAGTGTTGATTAAATTATACGTTTACCTTTTTATATGTATGTAATTACTTGATTTTCATAGGGATAATGAGTTTTAAATGTATCAAACTTGCCACTTTTTACTGAGTTGTGTATCAATTTTTTTTTTTTTACTAAGTAATGGTCTAAACTTACTAATCTTTGCTATATTGTGTACTAACGGAGTGATTAAGATTTTCTGTTAGAGTTATTTACATAAATCATCCTTCTGGTTAGGACCAAATTGCAACGTTAGTCCTTATTGTTATTTAGAGTTATTTACATAAACCGTCCTTATGGTTATGCCCAAATTGCAGCACATGAATGGTGTCACGTGTCACCACATGAATGGTCGCCACATGTCACCACAACTCAGTAAAAAGTGGCAAGTCTGATATATTTAAAACAAATTATCCCGTTTTCATAAAAGAAAAAATACCGATTCTTATCAAATTCAAGCTTAAAATGTAAAAATATCAAACCCAAACACCCCCTTTCATTTCATTTATAACACCACACAAAGCCAGGCGACATAATCAACGGCATAAAAGGTTGTTTTTCAAGTTTTAATTGATTTTGTTGATATAAGCTTCATAGTTAGTTATGATTTTCACTGTTGATGCTTATTGGGTTTGATAAATCTGTTAGTGTTATTTAGATGAGTAGAAATGAGTGGAAGGAGTTAACAAATATTCAAGTGTTCGATAAAATGCCTCAGTGAGAATATTGCATTTTGATGCTTAACTTAATAAACAAAAGTGTAATAAGCTTTTATATTTATCTTCAGTTACACCCATTTTTACCACTTAACTGATAGAATTTTACATATTTGATTGTCATTTTGTGCAGTGTTCATATTTTTGTTTTTGCTGTTATGAAATGCCTCATGGAGAATGCTGCATAGGTTAATGGATAAATAGATGAGAACACTAACAAATTACGTTAGCTGTTTAATAACATTAGCCCATATAAAAAAAAAAAGCTTCTCGAGATGCAATAAGCTAAGCATCCACACTTTGTTTTATTTTTGAATCTGTTGTTACACTCAAAATTCTTAAAATCAGTACACCCATTTGTGCACCGAGGCATTTGTGTATGGTATGTTCTTTGCAATTTGTTACTCGATTTCTGTATTCAACTTTTGACTTCGTGCTAATTCACCACATAGATGTTAGTTTTTTTGGTTATGAACACCAAGTGTTAGATGAAATGCCTTATAAGTTAATGGACAAATCACTTCACAGTTGTTTCAGAGTGATTGTAACAATATTTGTGATATGTCAAGACTCTTTTATGGGACAATATTGTTAGTTGGTTTTTTGTTAAACGTCTCTAGTGGTAATTGCTAGTCGTCTTGAATGTCTCGTATGAGACTTGGGTTTGAACTTTGCTGGGTAAATATCTTGGGATGACCAGGGAGACGTTCACGGGAAAACCGCTTAGGCCGCATAGATCAAAGCTAAAAAAAGGCTCGATTTTCCCACGGTAGCCTAAACAGGGATCCCTCTTCGTCTAACCCTTTCTTGTTAGTTTTTTGTTATGAGCACCGAGTGGTGATTAGAATTTTGCATTATGATGGATGAGTTCATGGGAGAATCATTTCACAATAATATGGAACTAGCATTAGAGGTGGCATAATGGGCGGGCCGGGCGGGCACAGGCCGCGGGTCAAATGGGCTATGGGCTAAACGGGCACGGGCTAAACAGGCACGGGCCAAACGGGCGCATGCTATACGAATCGCTTTAGAAAAGACCCAAATTGCAGCGTTAGTCCTTATTGTCGGGTCGCCATACGTGGCATCGGGTTGCCAAGTGTCACCACAACTCAGTAAAAAATGGCAAGTTGGATACATTTAAAACTAATTATCCCATTTTCCTAAAAGAAAAAATAGTCGATATGAGCATGATATACCGATTCTTATCAAATTCAAGCTTAAAATGCAAAAATATCAAACCCAAACACCCCCCTTTCATTTCATTTATAACACCACACAAAGTCAGGCGACATCAACCATCATAATCAACGGCATAAAAGGTTGTTTTTCAAGTTTTAATTGATTTTGTTGATATAAGCTTCAGAGTTAGTTATGATTTTGACTGTTGATGCTTATTGGTTTTGATAAATCTGTTAGTGTTATTTAGATGAGTCGTTTATGGTTTTGGAGTCGGACTACTGACTAAGGACTACAAAGTGATACGGATTTTTCAAGGGGATAAACAACCAAAGCCTGCCTCATCCCGGCCTCGTCTATTAGAAGCTGAAGTTTACACCCTTGGCACAGGAAAATGGAGACATCTTGGTCATGTCCCTTACTGGCTTGAAAAATTCCATGGGCCTTATCTTAATGGTTGTGTTCACTGGATTGTTCTTGATGAGGATTCACCTGAAAAGCTTTGTGCTTTTGATATCGACAACGAGACATTTCGGTTATTCCCATCTCCTCCTTGTGAAGAAATGGATCGTATTTATTACCGAAGTTTGGGAGTCTTAAATGGGTTTTTAAGTCAGTCTGTTACTGATATACCGGATTGGGTATTCACGATTTGGGTGATGAAAGAATATGGGGTCAAGAGATCTTGGCATAAAGAGGTGGTGATAAAGCAAAATATTGCGGAGCCACGAGATTGGTGGATGATTGGACATGTGTCTCTTATAGAGGGTTTAAAAGATGGAACAATTTTTATGTTATATGAAGATGTTATGTTGTTGGTCTATTCACCTCAGAAGAAAAGTATTGAAGGGAAAGCAGAGAAACCACTTGCTAAACCACACTTCACTGGGATTGCTTATCGTCCAAGCTTTCTTAAACTCCAGACATTCGAATCAGAGACTGTTCATGTGCTCGAAAGGTCAAACCTGAACTCCTTATTTTATTTTATGTTATGTTATTTTATTTTATTTTTTTGTATTAGTTAATCCTTTAGTTTACTTTCTTTGGTTTTCCAGAAGTGATTAATTATGTCTTGAAGTTGTAATTCATATTTTTTAACAAACTTCAGTCACTTTACAAACATATCTTTCAGTAGTGCATATTGGAACATGTCAGATTGGCGATAGTGTAGCTTTTTTACATCAGTGTGTATTATTAATAAAGCATATTGTCATAGTGATGACACATTGGGTGAAGACCGTTTCTCTGTGTAATTTAAGTGCAGTTCCCGACGTCTGCGTGGAGGTATGAGCAGAGCGGCTGGAAGGAGAACACCAAGCATCATCACAAGTGAACAAGATAATAAAATGTAGGTCTTTGGATTGCATGTTTTAATAGACGATATGGTATTAGTTATGTTTTTCTTTATCTGGTTTGGCTCTAGGCTGGCAGATATGAATGTGTCTGTCTGGATCTTTCCCTCTTGTAGGCTTGTAGCTAAGAAAGATTATTGATTATGGGTTTTATATTGTTTGTTCTTGTTCTGGTGTGATTTGATAATGTTTCAAGTTGATTTCTGTGGTTTGTAGTTCTATTTAAGATTTTCCCCTCTGTACCTATAAGTTATAACAAACTCATAGCAGCCCGCCCTTTAGGACCCCCAAACTCTGGAAATGAATCTGTCTTTCTTCTCAACAACATAAAAACAGTAGGAAATGGTATTGCAGCTGGTGCTGAGTTGTGGCAGCATAACAAGAGAACAAATTTATTTTTGGGTTTGGTGGTGGTTTTGTATATGTGTTTTGTTGTTTATGTTTTCTCTTATAATGAAGAAATTCACACTAGTCATCTACTTGAAAGATAATAAGTAAAGTTGACAACCGGCTTGTGCAAATAAAGCTGTCATGTTTGAGTTTGACCTTGTCGTAAGGTCGCGATCAAAACCTCTGTGTAACCAGGGTCCTAATCGTAACATACTTAGTTTTCTTTTGCAAAAGATTTTTGTTTTACGAGTAATATTTTGCAATAAATATCCTTTAAGTTTTCTAGTTATATGTTGTTGGAATTTGAGTGTGCGCGGATATATTTCTTTGAATTGTGTAGAGATCACTTTCATATTAAATTATTTGCACCCTATATGACTCGGGTATCATGAAATCTTTTAATTGGATTATTGAGAGAATCAAACTTTGTTAGGCACGAGAGAACAAAATAAGTACACAAAAAGTTGTTATGTAAGTTGTGTTGATAAGATCAAAAACAGTTATAATAAACCAATCGAAAGTTAGTTAGATTCAGTTAAAACGGATAGCGGGAAGTATCATAATTGTTGATCAAAGTAGTGTCATTTGGTGGGAAAGTCCGGTTGGAGGGAAAGTTAGTTAAATTCGACCCAACAAAGGGCGCAACCTTTTGACCCCGGAAAAGAGCGCAACCTCCTTGATCACCGCTTTTAGTTGTGGCGGCATCAAGGTAATTTGAACAAGTGCACACTTCGCACCTCCCGACTTGTTCATAAGCTAACCTTGAATAAATCATTTGAGCTCTAGTAAAAATCACAATTACATAAAACAAGTGATAACACCAAAACTACCGAAATATATTATAGGTAGGGATGGCAAAAAAACTCAAACCCGACGGGGAAACTCGAAACCCGAACTAATTGGGGCGGGGCGGGGCATGCTAATCGGGTTACGGGGCGGGTTTGGGGATTAAACGGGGATTTTAATCGGGTTTGGGGCGGGGAGCGGGAAATCCTCGCCCCTCCCCGCCCTATTAATATATACACATATACAATTTTATCTATACTTATATAGTATTTTGTTAGTATTTACGTAATAGAAAAATATTACTCTAATATTTTCAGTTTTTTTATATTTGTAAGAATGAAAAATTGTGATTATAGAAACTCGTTTAATGTCATATTTTTAATTTTTAATTTTTGACGGTATAATTTGTCATTTTTATATATAATACTATCCTTGAAAACTTAACAAGGATTGTTTATAATTGATTATTAATAGGTTCGTTATTGCTAACGGTCTAAAAATAACAATAAATGTGAAATGATACGGCTTTGGTCGAGAATTGCACCCAAAGAGGACACCCTGATAAGATACCCGATTAATACGGGGCGGGTTTGGGGGACCATCACGCCCCAACGGGGCGCCCCGATGAGGATCGGGGCGAGTTTGGGGAGAACTTTGGTAATAGGGTTTGGAGATGGGGATGGCCGCCCCGTCTCAAACCCGCCCTGTTGCCATCCCTAAATGCTCTGAGTGCCAATTCGACACGCTAAGTATTGCAATAAAAGTAACCGATTTGACCAAAATTATTATTCTATTAAGCTTTTAATACAATACATAGGATTTTTATTTATTTATTTATTTATTTATTTATTTATTTTTTGTCAAGCTTATCATAAACTACCCAGGATCCACTCGATAAGAGTTCAAAATGAGTCTAAGCCCAAACACGAACTTAGTATGGGATCAATAACGAACTCGAGCAGTATCCATAACAAGTCGAGCTCGAGCTCGAGTTATATTTTGTTTAACCCCATCATAAAAAACGAGCCAAGCCTCGGTCTATCCCAAGCTTGTAAACGAGTCGAGTTTGAGCTAAAAAATATTAGGCTTGAAATGAGCCGATCACGAGTTCAAAGTTTAAACTTAGTGATAAAGCCAGAATTTATCATTTAAATGGGCCAAAAAAGTATCCAAAAAACTCAAAGAACTAGAAAAGAAAACGTGAGAATCTTTTATATAATAAGAGAATAATGTTTTGTGATAATCCATCATTTTATTAACTAATACGATAGTTCAATTGCACAATCGAGCCCTCTTATTAGCTAATAAAAGTCAAATGAAACAATTTGATCAAACTATTGATTAATTCATTGGAGAAAAAAAATACAAATACACATGACCTTGTGAGCTCATTTTGTTAAGTTTCGGACTTAGGTGTAAATAAACGTTATATTTTGATTAGTTAAAATAATTTACTATAAAACCTTAAACTTTTAAAAAGAAACTAATCTTAGATATAATTTTGTGGACTTACCTAAAATCCTAAATTTCCATAATTAAGTATTCTACAAAAACCCTTTGAACTTTTTTTTTCTTTATATATATATATATATATATATATATATATATATATATATATACTAGTGGTCGAAGCCCGCCCCTCGGTCGAAGCCCGCCCAAAGGGCGGGCATGCTTTGTGATTTTTCCTTGAACGTATTAATTTCGAATAATGTGACATATGTATACGAAGGTTGTATTTGTGTGTAAAGAATGTGTTAGGAAGTTACTATTAATCGTTAATTATATGTGTTTAGTTAGATATATGAATATTTGTTATGATTAGTAGAAAAACATAAGAATTATTTACATAATTAGACAACTCGTATTATTATGGGAAAGATGTTGTGGATAATATATGTGAATATGTTGTTATATATTTGTTAGTTTCTTTAGTAATATTTTAAAAAATCAAATATATTTTGAAAAGTTTTAGATTATGGGCGGGCATGACTTATTATTATATGAAAAGTTGTGGATAATATATGTGAATATGTTTTTCATCTTTGGTGTTCTCTGTAACTTATTTTTATTTCTAACCTTTTTAGGCGATAAATTTACCTCTATATCATTTCCACATCTATTCCTTAACATACTTCCACCACTACCATTTTCTGCTTCTATAACAATACTAATCCGTTTAACCCGTTTATCGCCCAAAAACCAAGGTTAGACATAATGGTCACCACTCCTCTCTCCTGTAGAACAGTGTCACATCATCATTTTCCTCACCTTTCAGCTCTAATGGTTAACATCATAGTATTACGCAATTAGTATAGCACCATTTTCCTCACCTTATCCTTTTTGAGCTATCACAACATTGCATACAGAACTTGTATCTAAGGGCATGTTCATTCTGGGACTTCCAAAGAGAATCACCCAATTTCTTTTACAATGTCACTTCCAAAGAGCTGGACCAATCATGTTCATTCTGTGACTTCCTAGCTTCCACATAACTCCAGTTGGTTATCCTTATATAGTGGATTCACACGAATAAGTTCTGTATAATATCACCATCCAATAAGTAACGCAAGCAAATATTGTTGGAAGAGAATGACTTTCATAATAATGATACTATCAAATACAATATCTAAAATTTGGAGATAAAATTTTATTATCTACATGAAATCAGTTAAATGCAAATTACCACCACGACGTGTCATGCATTAAAACACTTGTATTGAAGTAGATACCACTATAGTATAAAGCATAATGGCATAAAAATGTGCTGACATTTGTGATTAGCTCTCTTATCATCATTCAAATGCAAATATAAAAGCGCCCCCACCAAGAACCTAGAATAGCAGTAATCTTAAAGGCTATAACATTCTTGTTATGGATTTGCATACTACAAACAATTCAGTAAGGTTCTTCAAAGAAATGGAAAGGCCTGTGTTACGTTCATAGGCTATCGATAAAGGGCTGCTAGCGACACTTACACTTTTATAATCCAAATGAGGTGCTAACAGTTTTTATAACCAAATCCTTTAATTCGATTATCAGATGTCAAAGTTTGATAAAGATACGTAAATTGAAACTGAATGTACCAAGTATGGCAGTTGTGTATGTTTCTTGCCCAAGTATGGCACTTGGCTCTTACTTTCATCCATCTTTCTTCCAACAAAAACTTTTAGGAGTATACGTTCAACTTCCTTATACTTGAGTTATTGGGGCCATGAGAATCAACCTTGATTGGAAGATAGACTGACCATGATAAATAATCTAACATGTCAATAATCTTCACAACTGAAGCATATGTTATCCTAAAACATACCAAACTTCACATGTTTCTAGGTTCTTGTTATTTAATGGGCTTTTCACTTAGAAGGCCTTCCTGCAAATCTAATATAAAGGTACACATGCTTAAACATAAATCCAAAAGTAAGTTAAATCCGCTAATAGCCTAATATTATTCATGTTAGAGTCTATTTCCTACAATATAATTATGAAGAATTAGTCAGGGGTGGTGGAATAGTGATATATTTGAGGTAACAGATTCAAAAACCCACATGATCTTTATAAAGCCTTGCAAAGTGAACCATCCAGTCCTCTACACAAGTCGTAACTTTCTCCACTTTCCTAATTTTCTCAAAATTTTCATTCTCAGAAACACTATATTTATAACCGATCAGCCTTTATAGATTCGTCACTTGTAAAACCCTCGAACAATGGCTCTTTATCTAGATTAACTTCTACCAAGTACACTTCAAAATAATCTTAGCCATTCTCAGCTCAGATGTGGTTGTGATGGTAAATAAATCTCCTTGTTCATTATACTAAATAAGCACACCCTCTAAGGTAGAAACTGATCCCGAACTATGTCCCTATCCAAATCAATACTACAATTGATAGGTAACTGGCCGAACTTATTTCATTTTCAAGTTCCAATTTCACAGTTTCATGAAAGTTTTGCTTCTTCAAAACTTTTGTTATCCTCAATGGCTACCTTTTTCTCCTCCACTCGATCAACCCTCTTCTAATTAATTACCTCTCCTACCCTTGTTATGTTTCACTTTATTTAAATTAACTACTCTCAATTGATACAATAGTTAATTACATCAGTAAACTATTACCCTAACAAAACATAATGGTCCTATAATAGTTGGTTATCACATGATTTGTCAATAAAATAACACACCAAAACGCTATCTTTTACAATATGTGCTATTACATTTGGCTATATGTATTATGACTATTTAATATAACATGATCACTTCTATAGAGCACATCCAAAAACCCCTGATAAGTTAAAGTTCTTAATACACAATATCCTATTCAAATGACATGCCTCTAACTAACCTAAAAAAATATTCAACAATTTCAACTAATGTAAGCCACAAATAACTATAAAACTAACCATATGATTACAGTTATTAACCATTATAAACATCTTAAATAACTTAATTACCTGATCTCAATTAACTTAGGCCAGAATCAACAATAAACTCAACGTCAAAACGAATTTAATACTGCAGTGGAAAACTCAAAATCATCAAGTGAAGTGACAATTACCTGTATCGTGCTTGAACCCAAAACGGCTTTGTGCAAACAACAGCTTTGAGCTCTGGTCAAGTGACTTCAGAGAGGAACCTATCACTACAATATTGCATTAGTTACAAAAAGATTAATCTGGAAAGATCATCACAAGGGTAATTCCTACAACTGAATATATGTTGTTATAACTTCATGAAATCATATCTAGCTAAGGGGTGTTTGGGATTTTGCAAAACAAATTACGCGTCGGCAATCTGCACTTTGAAAAGCAAACGCAGATAATCACTTTTTCTGATGGTTTACCACACTATTTAGACAGCTTTTCCAAACACAAATTACTAATACTGTTTTAGACAGCTTTTCCAAACACAAATTATGTACTTTTAAGAGATAGAAAGTGACTTAAAAACAAAAGATAGAACGTGTCCTGGTTTATTTTGACTTAAGCAATCAATACCTCTGTTGACCTATTATCAAACCCGTCCGACCTATACCAATCAAATACAACAAAGTTCTCTTACATACTCCCTTCATTTGTAATTGGGGAAATGCGGGTTGGTAGGACCTATACCAATCAGTACCTCTGTTGACCTTGTTATCAATTTTCAGTGATATTTTAAGAAAAAACAACAATCAGGTTGCAGCTGTCAGTGGTCGTTCAAGACCTACTTTCGGTATACCTCAAGACAAAGGTGCTGAACCTTACTCCAATCTTATGGCTCCGCACTTACCTAGACATGCACCTAGGCAAGCCGTTAATACTATTATTAAAGGAGTTCAGACAGATGGGTAAGGACTCGAAACACTAATATTATTCTCTGAGTTAAGCTGTTCGGGTTGGAACCCAGGTACTTATTATCCAAGCTAATATAATAATAAAAGTTTTAAATATATCTTCTGTTACATATGATAGAAATATTACTGTATATTATTACAACTAGTTTATAGACCCGTGAAATTCACGGGATTAAATTTAAAACCGTGAAATGATAGTTTTGTTATTATTGTGAACATAAATATGTTTATATAAGCGATTGACTTGTGATATCATGTGAGTAAAAGCATGTGTTATATGCATGAATAGATAATAGTTTATAGACCCCGTGAAATTCACGGGGCAAAAAGAAACCGTTGACATTGTCTCTATAAGAGGTCTATTTTGAGGTGGCGTTAAGAAACCATAGTCATTATGGAAGATAAAATGTCTAAAGTATGGCAACTTTTAATTAAAAATTATGATAAAAGATGTTAACATTATGGAAGAGCTTTTAGTGTTTCGCATCAAGTCCAAGAACTAAACTTATATATGATCAGTTAACTTTCTATTGATATGATCATACTAAGTCTTGATTTACCATTTGGTATGTGTGCACTTGATACTTGGTGGAAAGTTGTCCAAAGGGAAACTTTGATGCATAAAACCTCCCGTCATTTTTTATAAAGTAAAATATATTTTTAAATGGATAATAAATAACATGTTCACCATCAATCTAATCTCTTGTTTTCTTGAAACTCCACGCATATATTCTTACGTAGTAAAGTGAATTGGAGTAATACAATGGCTTTTGAAGTTTTATGCTTTTTTTTTTTTAACAAACCTTTCATTAAATTTTGACCCATTTAATTGGTTTGGCATTTTATTAAAACGCCATTCGCCAGGCATAATAGTTTATTGTATTTCTTCCTTTTGGCATTTACATATGCACAAGTTATAGAATTTTTCTCAACTCTTATATGAAAATGTTATGCTAATTCATGTATTTGTAATTTTCAAAATTAAGTTAGTTCTTGAAAACTCTAAAATAAATTTACCTGTTTGAAGTGTTTGGTTAATATAAGCGCTCCACCCCTATAAGTAGTTTAAATAAGCATTTCAAGACAAACGTATAATCATATATAATACATCGTTTTTGATGGTATAACCAAAGTACAATGTCTATTTGAAATTCATAAAACGTAGCTAAAACTGTCTGAAAAATAGCATTGTCATTCAATTCTAACACCTTTCTGTAAAAGGTTTATACAAAGTGAACATAGGTTTATAACATCAAAAGGTTTATAAATTAATAATTATGCAAGCTTATAGACCTATATAAAGTTTCACCATTGTGAATGCTTTAAAAATCAAATTGTTGAAATTATGAGTTGAAGAAATAACTAACGTATTTGTTGTCACAAATGTTTATATTGTCCTAAAAATAGTTATAGTTTTCAAGAGACAAGCCTAATTAATACATTCGTTGAATGAGTTGTAAATAATGATACAAATTATATTTTTGTTAAGTAGAAAGAAGAGAAAAAAAGTCAAATGTTTTAAAAAAGTACCATAACACCATTTGTTTTTCTGGGTAGAGAACAAACTTTTTTGCTTATGCGAGTACATTTCTTTCAAATTCGACCTTTTTTAGGTATTTTGTGACAATTTTGCCTATGGCAGCTAATAGGAATTTTTTTTTCTCGAATTGAAAAATTATCATAAAGTACCTTAAGAATGACGAATTTGAAAACCCCTAAAAGCAAAAAAATTTGTTCGCTGTCCAGAAAAACAAATAGTGGCAAGTATGATATTTTTCTAAAACATTTGCCCCAAAAAAAAAAAAAAAAAACTATGGTCGTTTGATAATGGGTATAAGAAAAGACATGGTATTTAAAAAGGAATAAAAAAACTGAGATTAATGCAAACATTTTGAATTTTGAATATCAAATCAACTAACCTACAAACATTTTGAGTGTTGAATATCAAATCAGCTAACCTACATTGTTTATAGAGTGTTGATATATAGACCTACAACATAGACCTAATCCATTCATTTTATGACAATTGTTATACACTAATTCTCTCTCATCATTTTTCACCAATTAATTTTTCAAATGAACCAATCAAATCTTTAGGTCTAACTTTAGATCTTAGTTTTAGGCATACAATTCATTTTCCTTATTTATATTATAGTATTTCCTTTGAAACTATTTGGTTGTTTAACTGCGCAGATGTTAAAAGATCAAATACATTTAAGAATGAAAACATTTATTTGTAAAAAATAATTACCAAAGATTGTATTAGTTGAATACATACTAAGAACAATAAGATGCATAAGCAAACTAATTATAAAAGTGACTTGGTTTCAAGTAACGGGCAAGGTTCTTGTAGCTCAGGGAGATAATGTTTTGGTCGCTTTTGATGGTGTAATTAGTGGTAATAGTGATATCTTGACCCTCTTGTAGTTGTATTGATTGTCTATCCTTTTAAAAACCCTTTTCTAATTTCAGGACCTGTCACAAAAGATAAAATTATTTACTACTCGCACGCATTATTGATATTGGAACGCATAAATAACTTTAGAAAATAAAAACTTGACTAAATATAAACACACGCACAATATTAAAATACAATTAACAAAAAAAAAAAAAAAAAAAAAAAAAAACACAAACTACCTAAAAATGTTGGGCCAATAAAAAACGGTTTTATATTGTGCATGGATATATGTTTTATATTAACACATATCCCAGTAAAAATATGACTAACCACACAATAATACTTTCTCTAAAACAAAAAAACCGACAATATTCATCTTCTTCGTTAAGTAAAACTTGAAAACAAATCTAAGGTCAAAATGGAATTTAATTTTATTCCATAAAATGTGCTAGGACATTCGACCGATAATTAAAGTTATAACATATTTATCGTGGTCTTATAAGTAATCCTTGTATGTTAGACATAACATTTTCACCCATGTGTCCCCTTTGATATAGAAGTACATTTCATTTTCACCCATGTGCCCCATTTTATGTACTCATTGCACAATGATGACAAAGTTTGTTTTAGCAAGTGTTCCAACAATGGTAGCATCTAGGGGTGTTATCGGGTATATCGGGTTATCGGGTATATCGGGTCGGGTTGAGTCGGGTCTATTGATTCGGGTTGTCGGGTAATAAGATAAATCAAACTCTCTATGTAAAGGTACCAAATCGGGTTGTATGAAATATAACACTATACGTCTAAAGATCAAAGTTGTCACCAAGTTTTCATAATATAATATGTATACAGTTAGACACATCTATTGCGTATAAAAATGTTGTATGTGAAAAGTAAATGAAGTATACCATCATTAAGTGTACACTCTTATTAGTTTAGTCATCGCAAATATTGATAGATATTTACTCTTTGTTAATCGTTATGTAGATTGGTATATAAACTAATAAACACGTTGTGTTACAAAGAGCAGAAACACTTGATGGAGAATTAAAAATGCTGGTGATACACTGATACGTCATACAACAAGTTAAAGGCAAAGTTCAAGATTGAAACTAACAGTAAATAATAGGATCCATGCTAC
Organism: Artemisia tridentata subsp. tridentata; assembly: GCA_021014915.2. NCBI lineage: Eukaryota > Viridiplantae > Streptophyta > Magnoliopsida > Asterales > Asteraceae > Artemisia > Artemisia tridentata. Next base: position 57,489,716 of record CP139509.1, on the reverse strand, counting down.
TGATGTCATTTATAAAATTAGAACCCAAAAGATAATTAAAGCGGGTAGTAAAAGTAGTAGTATGAAAAAAAATCAATAGTTGTATGGAAAAAATAGCACCGGTATTATACCTTCGAGCTTGTAAATTTGTATCAAAACAAAGGTAAACAATATCTTTCGGGTTTTATCGGGTTGACCCGATAACCCAAGAACATAAACAATTCAACTTGAACCCGACCCGACTTTACATGAAGAAATAGAGTAACTGATCATAAATCCTAAAATGACATCATAAACTCTGTTTTGGAAGAAAATGGGAGTACCTTGTACTTCTTCTTTCATTGTATCAATTTATTCAGTTCCTTTTTCTATAGTTGATTTAAGCTCTTCTTCTCTCCCATCAACCTCGACCAAAGCATTCTTTTAGTTCTTCCTGTGCTGATTATAGCTTGGCTATTCGTGCTCCCGTGCCCCTCTTTTTCTCATATTCCCTGAAAGTCAGTTTTATCAAAAACCAATTTAAGAGTCACAACAACAAAATAGTATACAGATGATCTAATATATCTATGTATTCAATCTATTAAAAGACACAAACATCTTGCACTCTTAAGACTTTAATAAATATACTTGATATTTCAAATTTGACTTCTGATTGCGCAAGCTAAGCCTTTCATCAACTAATTATTAGGCTGCCAAATGAGACTAATAACTTAGCTAAATTAAACCACAAACCTTTTATCTTCTTATCATCCCGTTTACGTGACCTCGCTACCAGCAGTACTATATCTTCAAAATGGTGACAAATAGCAAATGCTTTTAGTACCCACGATCACCAAACTTTTCATTTTAACTTGATAACCACATGACCAAATATTTAATCGAACACTTAATGTGCATATGCATAAACAGCTCAAGACTAATACAAATTGCAATCAGAATACAAAAAGCATGATTAAAGAACACGTAATTGCAACAATACCAAATAGTTGATCGTAACTGCACCATAAGAAATGAAAGAAACGACATTAAAGTGTAGATGACAAAGATGCACGATTCAAAGTTTCTTGGAAAATCAAATGCTATGGGTGTATTTATACATGAACCATTGTGATTCGAAACACTTGTTAACCCTAGATAAATTAGCGAATTGAAACCGTGTTTAACATCAAAATGTCGTTATAATATTGAAAAAAATGATGAATTTAACCCGGATAATACTGAATTGCTTTAATTTGTGATAAGATTTCACAAATATTTGAAAAAAAATAAGATATGTATTGATAGGTTGTGATATTATCTAATAAATTTAAATAAATAGATTATTAACTTACTTGGGATATAATCATGATACATAGCTCGATTTTCGGATGAATATGTTTGATTTAGGGTTTGATTTAGGCGGCGACTGTATAATGTTATTGCTAGGGTTTAATTTAGGCGGGTTGGTGTTTTTGATGAAAAGGGGAAGTGATGAGTTGGGCTGTGATATGTTTAGTGTTTTTGAGATGGGCTGTGAACGAAAATGGGTTAGACTGGACCGAAAATTTAGAAGCTTTCTTCATAAGCTTTTGACAAAAATATAAACTTTCCTTAATTATTGGTTTAATTTAAATTGTTAGATGAAATGACAAATGTAGACATCTTAGAATTTGAGTATGGCTTTTTTAGAGGGGCATTTACCGTCTTTTTCAACTGCTGTATATTAGAATATATAGATACTTTTCCAGAAACTTAATAACACCTTTACGCTATTTTGCATAAATCAATTGAGAAAGTTGCACGTTTTAAGTTAAAAAGACTTTTAAACCATTTTAAGTAAATGGCTGAAAATTTCCATATTTGGAAAGAACGCATAATTTAAAAAAAGTACCTTTTTCATGTTAATTCGTTTTCCAGACTTATAGTCCCCTTGCAGCTTGCTAGCAAGAGTTGGTTCCATGACCAAACGTACTTTTTAGCCAGTTCCTGTGTCAAACGTGTTAAGTTGTCTTCAACTCACATCTTCTCCATAAAGTAGTAGCAAAATCTTTCATATCACCAGAAACATCTTCAAGATCATGAGCCATTCCCATATCATCATCGCCAACAGTAAGTTGACTTAAATTATCGGTCATATAAGAACGTTTCATGTGGACCAAACTCTGTTTCGTTTGTTTCACCCACTTCATTAGGGTTATAAACTTCTGATATTTCATCTAGGATCTCGGTTTCTACATCTTCCAACTTTTCATGGACAATATTTCCAGTATTTAACATATTATTTTTAACAGTTTAGGGTTCAACATGTTGTTCGTCAATGTCCATTTCAGAATCAACTTTCTTGTCTGCAATGCCACCGCCACCATTTTCATCAGTGGGCTCTTTTCCATCAATATTTTTATCAATCTGATCGGCTGATTCTGGCCCAAGTGCTTGAGCCATTCCCTTTTCCATATCAGAAGTAAACCCGAATTCATCTGCATCAGCATATCCATCCATTAATTCTTCCACAGGCTCGTCTTTCTTCCCACACCTGAGGCTTTGAGTCTTTGTCCTTGCATATCTATAAAAACATTAGAACACTTCCTTGTTTTGAAATTAAATTGATATTTATAAAGGTATATATTTAAATGTGCATACTTGGAGTCCAGAAACACAATCGGTTGCCAGGAGAGTAACCAAACCATAATCAGAGTGTGCACCAGCACCATACATTCCCTTTGTAGGGACAGATACTTGACCTACAAAAACAAATCAACTTTCACATTTTCCTGCAAAAAACGATGTTGTAAACTGGAATCCCTTTTGGTAAAGAGTTTAGCTTGCACCCTCATAATGCAGCAAGAAGTGACTCATGACTTCATATTATTTACAATATAGACCCACTAACTTTGACCAACATGGATTAAGGAATTATGTTCCAACATTTCCCCCCCTAACTTCAATATCTTCGTGCTTTTGCAACTTCATGTCTCTGAACTTCGGTTTTCTGCCAATAACTTGCTTCTCATCTTGATCCATACCTTCTTGACTTGTGGCACGATCTTTGCCTTCATACTTTCTTTGAATGTCACCACCTTTATCCTGTACACCATCTTCCTTTATTTGTTTCATTTCATAATCTTGAATCTCCAATAATCTATCTCTTATATCACGATCTTCTGGTTCAAATTTCTTGTTGCTTGACTTGATGTCTTTCTCAATCTGGCTTTCCTTCTGAAATCTTGATGGCGTCTCTCGATGCTTCTTGCATTCGCCCTTGTCAACTCTTGGTTCTTCTTCTAGGAGTTTCTTATCTCAAACAACTTCATGGTTCTCTTTCTCAAACTCTTCTTTTTCTGTTTTTAACTCTTTCATCTCTTTGCTTGTGCGATCTCTCAACTTCTTTAGGTTTTCTAACTCTCTCTGCATTTGTTTCTCAAATGCTATCTCTCTATTTCTTATTTTTTTCCTCAAACTCTTGTTTCTCCATTTCTTTTTCTTGAAGTATTCCTAACTTCCATAACTCTAGTTTGCTTTTCAAATCTATTTCTATTTCTTGAAGTATTCCTAACTTCCACTTTCTATGACTCGATCTTCACTTGACCGGATCGTGTCTCTCTTTCTCTATTCGATTTTTCCTAAGTCGAAATTTTGGTTTTTTCTAACCCTTTCTTGAAGAGTGATCTAATCCCGATCTAAATCTTCTTTCTCTCTTCTCTGAATCATGTCTTTCTCTTGATTGATTCCCTAAATCAATTTCTTCTCTGGATTTATCTTCTCTTGATTGATTCCACTGAATCAATTTGTCTCTATTGATCTTCTCTGGTCCTCTTGATCAATTCTTCTCTCTATAACGATTCCACTGAATCAATTTGTCTCTATTGATCTTCTCTGGTCCTCTTGACCCACTTGTTTTCCGCCATGGCCTCTCTAATCCCTCCTGGATATGCCATACAACATCTTGAACACGCATTGCGCCTTCTCCTGGATTTGCACATGTCCCGTAACATTTTCCGCTTCCAATGCACAGCAACAAATAACATTCAATTACTAAACTGTTCTCTTCCCTAATTATCTTCAATTCAACCATCTTCCTCTTCCATGACCGAACATCCCTCACAAACTCTTCACCAATTTCTGCCATAATCTCAACACATACACAAGCGCTAGTACAAATGCATACAACGATTTTTTTGTCTTCTTGACTGCATTGCCAACAACAATTTCCTCTAGTTCTGTCTTTCTCTATTGCGATTCACAAACAGCCCTCTTCTCTTGACAAACAAATCGGTCTCTCTCACTAATTGGATTAAAAACAGAAACAAACTACTAACCTCTGATGATGATCGGCCATCTCAAATTGAATCAGATTCTACACCGAATTCTGATCAGCAATTAAAATACGTTTCTGGATTGAATGAAGAAAAACGCCAATTGAAGCCTTGATTAGAAAACGATTTGATTCTTTGATTTCTGGATTGCAACAATGATTTTCGATCTTCTTTGATTCGAGCCTCAGGCTCTGATACCACTGTTGGCCCATCCGGATCATCACTGGCTCGAATCAAACATATCTATTGAACAAACTCACACATACAAACTTTCTATATATTGAATCTGATAATCGATTGATCTTTTGATTACAGAATCCTAATCTATATATAGTAGATGAATCAGTGCCAAGGAGAAGAGGCATACTGATTCACATAAAGTAATCGACACATCTGATATAACCTAATTAAACGTTATGACTTTTCTAAAACGGTTTATACCGTTATCCTATGACTCAGCCCAATACACTTGGGTTTACAGACTTTACATAATATAAATATATACTAAAGTGACTCATGACTTCATACTATTTACAATATAGACCCACTAACTTTGACCAACATGGATTAAGGAATTATGTTCCAACAAACTCCAGACCTTTGAATCAGAGAGAGTTCATGTGGGATTGTGCCCTAAAGGTCAAGAATAATTCTATCTCGAACTCCCATTCTTGTGTGATTAATAAGATATAGTTTCATAGTACAGGAAAATGTATGATTGATAAGACATATTGATGACATATGGTTAATGACAACGTCTCTATGTATTATGATGTAGGTCCTGATTCCCCTGTTGGATGTTCGTGAAAAGTTTATGCATGACTAAGGACAAGTAGGAGTGCACCGAGCATCAATCCAAGTGCAAGAGATAGTGAGTTGGTTACAATAAAAGGGGTCATACTAACCGGACCCTCCCTACCCTAGGGAGGTGTCCTTTTTCTGCCATATAGTACCTTCAAGTGGGACACGACAAACATTTAATTCAAGTGGGACACTTCAAAAATGATAGTCTGGAAGTAGACACCAACAGATTTTTTTTTCTTGTTTTTGTCCCCTTTGTCTTGTCTTGGGTCACATCTCCCTTTTCTTTCTCACCTGCCTTCACACGCATTTTTTTTTCTTGTTTTGTGGTACCAAACATTTAATTCCCATGGGTTAGAAAAAGTAAATATTTACTTTTGCATTTAATTTTTGTCGTGTACCATATAGTACAAAAAATAAATAAATAAATAAAAAAATGTACAAGATGCTTATAGGGAGGGTCAGTATAGTACTTATAGGGAGGGTCAGTATATCACATGCCCAATAAAAGGTAGACCTATGAACGTACAACTATTGAAACTGTACTAAATTGTGTTTGTGACAATATTTTTCCTCTTGTAGCCACACAAAGTTCAATGTTTATGGTTTTAGGCTGTTGTGTTCTTGTTTTGGTGCAATTTACTAATTTTCCAAATTGATGTCTATTTCTAGGTAAACAGACCAAAAGCATGTGTACTCTGACTCGAACTTTAATTAATATATATTGAGCGAAAAGTTTAAACATAGGAGCCATCTCCAGGAACTGGCGCTGATGGAACAACTATTTTCAAATGTTTGTATACAAAACACATTCACAAAAAGAATTAAGCATCAGATCGCTTAATGTAAAATTGTTTACTGGCTTTTAGTTTGGATTTTCTTTGATAAGCCATCTGTAAGTTCCCCTGCCAAACCAATAATACATGTTTTCATCTTCTCAAAGGTAAATATGTGTTATGCTATTCTGCAAGAAATTTGATTAAAAGTCACGAAAGTTCTCAAATGCTATCATCACACTATTGATTACATTGACAATTAAAAGTCTAGTAGGTGTAGTTCTGAGATATTTGTCTAGATCGGTTTTGATACAATCACTAGTGAATAGTTGTTGTAACTAAAGCTGCATATCAATTAGGAAATTAGGGTCTTATAGAAACAAACAATCAGATCAAAATTACTCAACACATAATAGGAACTTGTTATCAATATTTAGGAAAAACATTAGATAGTAGACACTCTTTTTTATCAGGGTTCTTAAACTTTCTGCAAACGAACTCTCCCTGATTCAATTACAAAATCCCTGAGTTTAACAAAACTAGGACGATAAGTTATTCCAGCAAAGTGGCCGTTGAACATTTTTATGTCTTCAATTGTGTTTGTTCGAGGATAATATGCAAACAATTTCTCATCATAATTGACCATCAAAATGCCTCCATCCTTCAAACCCTCGAGAAGAGCAATAGGTTCAAACATCAGCAGTTTAAGGCAAAGACTTTGCCTAATGTTAACCAATTTATGCCACGATTTCTTGATACCATATTCTTTCATCACCCAAATCGTGACATCAGTATTACGACTATCACATTGACTTAAACAACCATTTAGTACACCCAGACTTTGGAAGGTTATCTTAGGCACATTCGTAGCATCAAAAGGAGGTGAGGGGAATAACTTAAATGTCTCGCTATCGAAATCAAAAGTGCAAATCTTTTCAGGACAATCCTCATCACGAATAATCCAATGAACATGACCATTTAGATATGGACCGCTATTAAATGGTTTCTTTCGGTCGTCAAGCCAATAAGGGACGCGACCAAGACTTCTCCATTTGCCTGTTCCAAGAGTGTATACTTCAGCTTCTAATAAATCTGGCCGAGACGTTGTAGGATTCGGATTTGTTAATAAATGTGTTAATAAAGTCCGTATGACTTTGTATTTCCCCGTTACTAAACCGACTCCAAAACCACAAACAATCGACATTTCATCACATACAGAAAAGAAATAATGCTTAGGGAGCATCATATACTCTCGGGTAATTGGATTACATATATAAGTGTTGTCGCTGTTATTCCCACTTTCTGTCAAACAAACCAAGCCATTAATTGACCCGATTGGGAGTTTTCTGAACCTTTTGACACTTTTAGGAAACGAAGCACGATTAAGGTCAAAGCTCATGCGAGGGTCATGATACAAACGATGGTGATGAACTTCGTCTTCGATGTCCACTAACTTCAATATTCCTTGCCCAAAGTTGTGCAATTCTTGTATAGTGAAATGATGAAATAAGAGGCTTGCGGGTGATCTCGAGAGATGAAGCTTAACAAAGTAAGCTTTTGAAACCAGAATACGCCACTTCTTGCATACACATTTGCAGTGGATGATTGTCTTGACCGGAAGTCTTGAGAGAATATCGACCATAACATTCGTTGGTAAATCTTCCATACTAATATAGCTGATAACTGTTACATTTTGTTGTGGTTGTATGTGGTTTGGAGTTTGGCTGTGGGTATTCAAAGGTTTGGAAATGTATTGGCCCATAATTACTGATTCATAAGTTTTACAGGTTACAAACAAGATTTAAATAGGCAGTTGAAAGTTATTAAAGGTATATTTTTTTGGTTATAGCGCGGTGTTTAAAGGTTTTGAAACTTGAAATGAATTTACTGCCCAAAAAAGTAGTTTAAAAGTCGCTAGCCGTTTTGAAAACACTCCAACCTCCTAGGTTTTATTAACTTGACTAAAAGTATCAGTAAAAATAAGATGAAGCTTTATATGTGTCAAATACCCTTAAAGGTTACATCCAGAAAGGAAAAAAAGAAAAATGTTAATGACACGTGGCAAATGATGATTAGACATGCATAGGCATATAAATTTGTCTTTATCGTCACTCGTGTGCACTGCACCATGCATGGCATATATGAAGATGTTTTTTCAACCGTTAGAAAATACAAAAAAATTGAAAAGAAAAAAAGGTTTGTGAAAAAATACTGAAAAGTTTCAAAATAAAGAGGAGCTTGGAGAATCAATAACGTTACAATTTTTCGTAAGGGGAAGTTTTGATGAGAAAGATTGCGAGAAAAATCATAAGTACAACATTTTTCACAGCTTTTTATTACATAAGCTCCTTTTTATTGTGAAATTTTTTCGTAATTTCAAAAACTCTTTCTATTACTTTTTACAATCTTCTCACAGGATCAAAAGACTTTTATTTGATATGCTCTTTTATAATAAACTCATCATAACTAAATTCAGTATGTGAGTAAATTGCAAAACTCCTCTTCATGGTTTGGTCAAATTACAGACGCAATCTCTATAACTTGGATAAATCGTGTGAGAAATTTTAGCGTGCAATTAGTACCAATAGGAAGACCTAAGGAAAGATGAGGGATACATTCAAAATTAGAAGCAAGAGAGTTGACATTCGACGTGTTAACGTCACGTTTATACATGTAACTTAATATGAGACGGCGAGAGTATAAAAGCAACTTTAACATCAATTGCCGTGGAACTATCAAAAGCTTCCCTAAATTTAAGTTAATTGTATTTTGTGTGTGAACACCATATGTTCAATGAAATGCATTAATTGTATTTTGTTTTCGAAAACCGAGTGTTTGATAAAATGCCTCAATAGGAATGTTGCATTATGATGGTTAAGTTAATGAACGACCTATGACGAAGGAATACAATTATAATGGACAACGAGGAAGGCCTCGAGCCGCCGCGTTGCGGCGGGGCGGCGAATATTTGTTCTAATGTGTGCGTGATTTTGTAAATGATTTCTAAGTGTCTTGTTTCTGAGGCCGAGTGAAAAAAACGTTATCTTTTTTCTTTAAACGTTTTTGTGTATGTAAAACTAACACAAATTTTAAATGCATTTGATAGATTAAGGGTTTATTTTGAAAATTCTTTTATTTAAAAACTATACATATATATGTATATATATAAAATTTAAGCATTTTTTATAAAACCGTACACATGTCAAAAGCATATGAATATTGGGCTCCTTTTGTACGTTATCGAGAGACCTTGTTGCCGGTATTATTTTTTTTCAATAAATCGCGAGATATCTGTTAGATACTTGGTAAATAAAGTTTGTTATATAAAAAAGTCGTAAATAGTAAAAAGTTGAGGGTGTGATTTGTAAATATATTTTTTTAAAATTTTATTTAACAATAGCACCCTAGATTTTCCCTTCGGAAAAAAGAAGAGAAACGGGGTAAGGTGATGGGCCGGACTGAAGAAAAAAAAAATTGGAACGGGTGACGCAAAGATGACGTCAGCGGGTAGGGGCTTAAATCCGACACTGTATAATATATATAGTAATTTGTTTTACATATTCTTTGCTATTTCTTTGTCGGTTTCCATATTCCAATTTTTTACTTCGTGCAGTGCTTACCATTATAATGGACAAATGATTTTACAATTGTATCAGATTGATTGTAAAAAAATCTATGAAACGTCCAGACTTTTTTGTGTTGCATAAAATGTGCCTCAATGAGAATTTTGCATTATTATGATTAAGTTACTGGGCAAATAATTACATGAGTATCAAACCTTTGTAAAAAAAAACCACGGAAGCCTTATTAACTTTTCTCTTGTTCTGCAGTTAATAGAAGAGCATGTCTTTTTTGAATCGATCTATAGAAGACTTTCCAGAAAACATCATAGCCGATATTCTATCAAGACTTCCTGTTATCCACTGCAAGTCCGTATGCAAGAACTGGCGGATGCTTGTTTCAGACTCTTATTTTGTCAATCTTCATCTCTCAAGATCACCCGCAAATGTCATGATCCGTCATGAGCTAGGAGAGTCTGACTTTGACTCGGACTCTGAGTTAGAAGATTGGGATGAACCATGTGCTTTAAAGTGGTTGGAGATTAAAGGTGAACTGGATGACACACATTTACACCACGAAATCATCATGAATATTGATCTTAATCCTGTATCTGTTTTTCAAGATTCTACTGTCCTTCTAGTGAGCTATTCTATGGTCCTATTCCTGAATATGATAACACCTGCATATGCAATCCAATTACTAAATAATATGTGATCCTTCCTAGGCAAAAATACTATAGAATAGCTCCTGCGGGAATCGTTTATGGTTTTGGAGTCAGTTTACATACAGAGGAATACAAAGTGATACGAATTTTTCAAGGGTATATAACAGCAGAAGCTACATACCCTCATATATCAGAAGCTGAGGTGTACACTCTTGGCACTGGACAATGGAGACGTCTTGGTCATGTTCCTTATTGGATTAGCGGATCCCCTGGGGGGGCTTTTCTGAATGGTTGTGTTCATTGGGTTGTTCGTGATCGAGATTCCCCCGAAAAGCTTTGTTCTTTTAATTTCGACAATGAGACATTTCAGTTATTCCCATCTCCTCCTTCTGATGAACTAGCTGGTGATACTCGTTACCAAACTTTGGGAATTCTACATGGGTTTCTGAGTCTAACTGATACATCCCATTATAAATTCAATATCTGGGTAATGAAAGATTACGGGATCAAGAAATCTTGGCACAAAGAGGTGGTGATCATGGAAAGTATCACTCCTAATATAAATTGGCCAATGAGAAATCATGTGTATCTATTGGAGGCTTGAGAAGATGGAACAATTTTGATGTCATTTAAAGACAAATTGTTTGTATATTGTCCTCGGAAGAAAACAATTGAAGGGGGAGTATTTTCCAAAATCGCTCTCGCTGGAATGTCTTATCGTCCTAGCTTTGTTAAAATCCAGACCTTCGAATCAGAGAGAGTTCATGTGGGATTGTGCTCCAAAGGTCAAGAAAAACCCTATCCCGAACTCCCATTGTTTGATTAATAAGACATAGTTCTCTAGTGCAGCGAAGTGTATGATTAATTAGACATTGGTGGCATACGGTGAATGACAATGTTTCTTTGTAAAATGCATGCAGGTCCTGATTCCCCGCTGGTGGTTCGTGAAGAGTTGATGCATAAGGACAGGTAGGAGTGCACCAAGCATCATCCCATGTCAAAGAGACAGTGAGTTGGTTACAATAAAAGGTAGGTCTATAAATTGCACAACTATTAAGACGACATTAAAATGTGTGTCATGATATTTTCCCTCTTGTGTCGACACTCAGTTGAATGTTTGTAGATTGTGTCCTTGTTTTGGTGCAATTTACTAGTTTCGCAAACTGATGTCTATAGTTTCAGATCAAATGCACGTACTATGATACGATTTAATTTGTTTGTCATACAAAACACTTTTACAGAAAGGATTAAGATTCTTTATTGACCTTCATTCTGGACTCTGGAGTTCATTTGTTAGCCTATTTGTATATTTCCCCTAGGAAATACATGTTTTCATCTTCTCACATTAAGGTAATACATGCTATGCTGTTTTGCAAGAACTTCGATAAAAGCCACGAAAGTTCTCAAATGCTAGTCCACTTGAATGGCTTAGGCTCCAAACCTGTGGGGCATACCACTAACACTCATCACCACACTATTAATAAATTCACAATCCAAAGTCTAATAGATGTAGTTCGGATAAAAGAAAAACAAGTTTTTGGACTAGAAACATTAATTCATGATGAAATATCTAACATAGGAAGGTTTTGATATGATTACTGGTAAATAGCTGTTCTAAGTAATGCTACATTTCAATCATGCCTCACATAAATTCATGAAGTCTTTCATCTATGTATTGGTTATATTAAAACTGGCATATGAATTAGGAAAATAGGGTCATATAGTGTAACACCCCGTCTTTTCGGAGCGTTAAACCCTCTTTTTTACCTTATATTAGCGGAAGCGTCTACTCTTACTCGGTCTCAAATAATATCTTGATTCATACGCAGCTCATATGGGTTGCAAAAATTTTAAAAGAGTTTTGGGTCAGCCAAATGCCTAGTGAGAATTCATGGTTTTCACGTACTAAACAACTCATATAATATCAAACACTTTCTAAATAATATCAAACTTGTAAAACGATCATACAAATTGTTCAAATCCCATATAAGAGCTATTTAATATCACATATTCTTATTCGATTCAACATATCAACAAATTTATATAAATCAACGATTCAACTTATATCACGATACTAAATATACCAACTATTCATGTTTTTGTTTGATTCAACGGTTCCAACAATTCAACATATAAAAACGTTCTTTATTAATAACGTAACCCACTTTTTCATGGCAAACCCGACCTTGTTTGCTCTTACAGTATTTTCTCTTATTATATGGCAAACCCGACCTTGTTTGCTCTTTCAATGTTTCTCTTTTTTAATGGCAAACCCGACCTCGTTTGCTCTTTCAATATTTCTCTCTTTTAATGTGGCAAACCCGACCTTTGTTTGCTCTTACTGTGTAACGTTCATCTTTATTCTAACGGTTCAACATATATCCACGATACTACATATACATTTAATAACACCACTTTATATGAACATATCAAATATTCACAACTTTAGCAAAGTAAGATCTTTTAAACAAGTTTGCATGATAGTGTTTTCAATAAAGGAGTGCAACCCAATTTAAAAAGCACATGAAAACTCACCTGAATGGTATCTTATTAGCTTTCGCTTCTTGTCCAAATCAAATTCTCCTAGATTTTCCACAAGATATAACCTTTATCATACATATTTAAATGTAACATTCTTAGTCGACCTTTCGGTTTCTTAAAAATTGTTTTAACGAGCTCATGTTTAATTATACTTCCATTCGAGCAAACTGCTATTCAAGCCCATCATCATTTAAATAACAAATTAGAAATATATGATGTTATTAAATTTCCCATCTACTAATTCCCTAAATTTGTGAGACCAACTATACATACATTTCTCAGTAGCTAATATTATTCTTATATCCATTGTCAAAGTATGTATTCGACCATTTGTGATTTGCATAAACACATTTTAGAAACATCTCATGAATAAGAACAAACTACCTGATAGGGATATTTAACAGGACTTTTAAAACCTGTATGTAACTTTAGAAAAATCATTTAAGGAACTAAGACCACACCTTAAAATGATAGCAAAGCTTTAATCATCCATAGTTTGCATGAAATCCAATACCAAAGTTTCGTATTTACAATCTATATATATATTTTTTTTTTTTAATATCTACTTTCCATGCATCTTCTTATTAACATAGGTAGTAGTCTTTTATGTAACTCTAATTCTAATGCTTCCATTGATTGTCATAATAAAGTACCAAGGCATCTTCATTATTGCAATTGTTTCATTCAAAATTATTTGTTCTACAATATACCTTAAGAATTAAAACCTACTGTGAATGACTCATATATAGTACCTAATATCAACAGAAACCGAGTCGGTAATCTAAATGACGTACATAACACATGTAACTCAGGCAACCAAAATTCTTGTATATGCAATTATTATTAAACTATAAACTCGATTCCAACAATGGTACCTTAACTCGAAACCGCAACTTTAACCAACAAAACTGAAGTCGAATTGAGTGACGTCCTTCCTACCCTCTTGGTAGAAGTAGCTATTGTTGTTCTCTTTTCCGGCCTCTCTCAGCCTCTCACGTTAGGGTTTAATGTTGTTTTATGATACGATTCGGAGTTAATGGTATTTAAGAACTTAATTGGGCCCAAAAATCTCGTGAAGATCCCAACTCATTAGGGAGTCCCGTAACCACATCTGGTCATGACCAATTCAAACTAGGTTTGCTTCTAAATCTTAAATGCATATAAGATATTAACCCCCTCTTACTTGATAATAATACTAACACCACCCTCAAGAATTTATCTAATTTATATTTAGCCCAAAAAGTTGAAGAAGCCACAAATTTTCATTATCCAAAAATTCAGGGTATTACATATAGAAACAAACAATCAAATTAAAATTACAGAACATATAATAAAGAAACTCAGGAAGGGCATTACATAGTAGACATTCTCTTAGGGTTCAGGATTTTTAAACTTTAAGCAAACGAACTCTCCCTGATTCAACTTCGAAATCTCTGAGTTTAACAAGACTAGGATGATAAGTTATTCCCATAAAGTGACCGTTAAACATTCTTATGTCTTCAATTGCGTTTGTTCGAGGATAATATGCATACATCTCTTTATTATGAACCATCAAAACACCTCCATCCTTTAAACCCTGAAGAAGAGCTATAGGTTGAAACTTCAGCAATTTAGGGCACATATATTGCCTAATGTTAACCATTTTATACCACGATTTCTTGATACCATATTCTTTCATCACCCAAATCATGACATCATTATTACTACTATCACATTGACTTAAACAACCATTTAGGACTCCCATGCTACGTAAATTGATCCAACGCTCTTTTGTAGCATCAAAAGGAGGTGATGGAAATAATTTAAATGTCTCATTATCAAAATTAAAAGCACAAATCTTTTCAGGGCAATTTTCATCACGAACAATCCAATGAGCATGACCATTTAAATACGGACCGTTTATTGATGGAGCTTGGCGTCCATCAAGCCAGTAAGGGACATGGCCAAGTCTTCTCCAATTGCCCGTTTCAAGAGTGTAAACTTCTGCTTCTATTAAATCTGGTCGAGATATTTTAGGATTTGGATTTGCCCTAAAATGCATTAAAAATGTCCGTATGACTTTATAATCCCCTGTTACTAATCCAACTCCAAAACCAAAAACAACATAATCATTATCATCGACAAAGAAACTATGCCTGGGGAGCATCATATACTCTCTTGTAACTGGATTACATATATAAGTATTGTCACTCTCGTTTCCATATTCCGTCAAACAAACTAAGCCATCGATCGACCCCACTGGAAGTTTGCTAAACCTTTTGACCTTTTTGGAAAAAAAACCACGATTAAGATCAAAGTTCATGATAGGGTCATGGTATAAACGGTGGTGATCAACTTCGTCTTCGATCTCCACCCACTTTAGTATTCCTAGCCCATTATTGGGCATTTCTTGCATAGTGAACTCATGAATTATGAGGCCTACGGGTGATCTCGAGAGATGAAGCTTAACAAAGTATGATTCCGAAACTAGAAAATGCCATTTCTTGCATACACATTTGCAATGGATGATGGTCTTGACCGGAAGTCTTGAGAGAATATCGACCATAACAATTAAGGGAAAGTCTTCCATGTTTGGATAGATAGAAGACATAGTATTATTGCTGGTAGATGTTACATGTTGACGTGGCTGTGTGCTTAGGTGGAATGGCTGATTTCGGGTATGGTTGTGGGTGTTTGAAAGTTTAGAAATGTTTTGGCCCATTATGAATATAAGCTTTAGCGGGTAAAAAGGGGAAAAGGGGTGCCAAGCAAGTCTAATTAAAGGAATTAATATTACTCGCCTAGGTACGCATCTGGATCTTCCTCGGGCTTTCACTTTGTTTCTATAGGATCTGCTACTCCTAGCGTATATACTTGTGGTGTGTTGCCTGGGTTGGTTTGGCTTCTTTTGTAATTCTTGCCACTGATGGTTATAAGTAAAAAGGAATGGAAAGCCTCCTGGATAACCCTTCGTCATCGCAGACTCCATAACGTTGATCCTGTTAGAGTTATGAAAAAATATTAAAATGTATATGACTAGAATTGAACCCGGGACTGAGGGATTGCACACTTTACGTATGAATGATCAAAGAAAAAATTAATATATTGTAGGAAATAACCTTCTTGATTGTGTGTATGATTCGGGTGGTCTTGGTTCATGGAAGATTAGATCCATGGTAGAGTTTAGAGAGATGAAGTTTTAGAGAGAGGTGGGAGACTCTTGAAAGAGAAATCAGGAAATATTAGATTCAATGTGTGAAGAGTTCCACCCTTCCCAAGTGTGGTGTGGGAAGGGGTTTATATACTTCTACATATTGGTGCCCCTAGTGGGCTGTGGAGTGAGCTGACAGTGGGGAAAGCCCCGACCCACTCCACAAATATAAATACGACTAAGATAATACTAATATTACTAATACTACTAAACTAATATATATAAGCCTACGAGCTATATAAATGCTAATTAGATACTCGGGGTGACCGAACCTTCATATGAATATTTATATTCCTAACAATCTCCCCCTAAGGGAGGTCACCCCGGAAATAATATTTCGAATTCTAGCATTTGATCTTTTGATCTTGACTTCATAGCTCGTAGTCTTCGATTCTTCAATGTCTTGAAACTTTGTGCATTCAGCAGTAATCTTTTGATGACTGATTGATTGTCTTGGATGATCTTTGAGTATTCTTCGACTTTATCATCCAAAATTTGTTTCCAAGTCATCTTTCAGCAGTATGTTTCCATGTGATGTGTAAATCTTTGAGCCGACATGCTCACACTATTTGGTGTCATGATCTTTAGCATCAGAGTTTGCAGAAGCCGTGTTAAAGGTCTTTTAGGTTGATCATGACTTTGTTGAGTTACAATGATGATGTAGTGTGAACATGTGGTAGAGGATTGGCATCTTTACTGCAACCAGCTACAACTGCAACCAGCTACAGCATCAATCAGCTACAACCGCAAACAGCTGCAACAGCAATCAGCTACAATCGCCAGAAGTTCCTGCATACGACAGTTAGCAATAAAACGTCTGGTACTTACAGGTTCGGACTTCGAGATTGTTAACAGCATAGTGTGAAAACTCTCTCTAATCCTTACCAAGACCGTTCCTAATCGAAAACCCACAAAGGGCTTTTTAAGATCGAACCGTAGCACATCAACGATTAGGTGAGTCACTGGAGATCACTCCACGACTGTAGACCGTTGGAAACCGCCGTGACCACTAAGCGTAATCCATAAAGAATTACCGAAGTGACCTGCTTTCAGGGCTGCTTGATGTTGACCCTGGCAGGAATTTCCATTCAATCATTGAGAATTACATTAGTAAATTCCCTCATAAATGTTCTGGCAGATTGCTAAGATCTGCGTAGGACTCTTAAGTTTACAACTGGTGACCTTAATGTTGAACACCCAGTGTAGAAATAATTCGTGTCCCTATGAGATCTTATTATGCATCTCGTGGCTCTAGACTCTATAGTGCGTTTTGATTTAGTGAGCGGAGGCTGGAGAGGACTGCCACCTTTTCAATATCATCCAACTCGGAGTGAGAGAGACGATAGGAATGTATTGAACTCCGTGACAATTGAAACAAGAATCCTTTGAGGGACCTTGAGTGGCTAGGGAGGGTTGTGCAGCGTATCACTGGGTCCATGATACTTTGTCTTCAATGCCAGCAATCAACTAAGTGATTCTGACAGCATATGTATTGACCCGGTTTCTGCCTAAGTTGTAAGGAGGGCTATTTCTTTTCACCCTTTCTCTTTACAATTCTTTTTCATTCTTCAACCCCTTCAGTGCTTACCGAGACTTCATAACTAACACCTTGTTGGGTTTGTTCCAGTGTTAGCTCCATTTCAGTCGGCACTCTTCCCTCATTCACTTTTCTCCTTTTTAATCATACCTAAGGACTTCTACACTAACTAGTGGATTGTCCCTGGGTAGATCCCTCCGGCTCTGGCGGGATTGTGGGAACTTGAGCCTAACCTAACCATCCTTATAACTCCATACATTAATTAAAATGGTCGGTCTTTGGTATTCTTCCACGATTGCCATAAACCAAATTTTTGAAAAATCTCTCAAAGTGTTCATGATTCTGAAACACATTTTTGCAAACACTTGAGAGTTTTATATTTTTCAAATGCTCCCCCTCAACATGTGCTCGGTTGATTGTTTTATAAATTTGCACATGTTAGGTAGAGCTCGCACTTTTTGAATTGATCCACTTTCAGTGAACATGACCGATTCGAGACACGCTTACATCACTAGTTAGACTAGTTTGAAATTATTACCCGGCCTGGTCAAGTCCACAGAAAGTTTCTCGAAGTGGTACACTCTACTCAGATACATCTTTTTCGAGACACGCTTACATCACTGGTTAGACCAGCTTGAAATTATTACCCGGCCAAGACGTATCCTTTCGATTGATGACAGTTCAAGTTTCGTCAATTCATTGGTGAAGTCTGAGTCACGGTCACATAAGATGCATGCCAAATCCTTTGCTCCCCCTCAATAAGTGCATTGGTATACAAAAGAGTTTAGCACTTACTGGAGAGCTTACTTACACATCCAAAACATTTTGCTCCCCCTCAATATGTGCATTGATATATAAAATGGTTTAACACATACGGGAGAGCTTATACTAAAATCCAAAACATCACATTTTCATCAGGTTTCATATTTAAATCACATTCTCTCCCCCGATCAAAAATTTCAAACCTTTTGAGATTTGTGATCCCAATTGATTTAAATAATTTAGAAAACATGGGAGAAAATGTGGTCAGGTTTAACATGTTCTGATGATGAAACATACTTTGCTCCCCCTTAATCTAAGAGGGAGATTCACTGCTCATTTTGTACAAGATAACTATTATGACACAAATGATATTGACCTTTTGCACAGATGATGTGATCATCCGCTTTTCTGAAGGATTCATTGGTCAACATCGATCATCCATCCACCAACAAATCTTCTCAAGTATTGTCGATCCCCTCTTGGCGAGATCCGAGTAAGTACTTCTTTGTTGAAATAATGGTGGTGGAGGTGAAGGTGTTGTTGTTGTTGTTGTTGCCGATGTTGTTGTCGTGGTGAATTCCGAGCCAATCAATAGAATTTGAACGTCTGATTAAATGGTTAGAATGGGAACTGGCACATTCATTTTGGCTATGGAATCTGCATAAGAATATCAACACAGATATACATGCATACAGATACACTATTCCTTAATAGCTACCCTTCAGCAGCTTGCCACATTATAATACCAAGTTCATCTTATAATCAAACCCCAATCAGGAACTACGTCAAACCACTATCTAGCATGAAGAGCAAATAGCAATCATGAACATGGCAATTCACACAGATTTCAATATTTAATTCAGGATCTTAGGAACATGATTCTAACATAATAGCAATCTACCTAAGCGAATCCTGAGAACATATGCACAATATCAACAACAATTAAGCAGCAATCGACCAACAAAAGTCAAATGACATTTGAAACTCATTCAATTAGATCATACAAGTGCCAGAGGAACATTCAAGAACATCAAACACAACTGGTTTTCTAACTTCTTTTAGGTTTTGAGTCTTAAAGCCTTTTGGGGATTATACGAGGATTCCAAAGTAACACAAATGAACCTTCTAGATACATAAAGCTAGGAAACTATAAGCAAATTGCACATAATGTCCTAAACTTTCTAGCAACTAACACATTTGGCCATTTGATATAAAGTTTTTGCAAGATCCTCTTCAACTAATACCCCATTAACTACAAAACCTTTTCAAAGCGTTATGAATTAATCAAGAAACCCGTTTGATGATATAAAATTTGAATTCACTCTCCCCCTCAATCAATGACCCGTATTCTAGTTGAGCCTCAACTAAAATCAAGCTTAACCCCACAACTCATCAAACAAGAACTGTCATGTGGTTTTGTAGTCGTTGATTGAGTGACAAATTTTATGCATAATCCAAGTATAAACAAATTTCATACAACACATATTCACCAAGTGTCTCACAAATAATTTTCAGAAGAATCATAGAATGAAAACTATTTGTTATACTAAGAAGATTTCTCTTCTTTTACAAGAAATGATGCACTAAAACGTACATCAAATCAGGAAACATGGATATGAAGTAATCCATGCCCAGGTGAACATCACCCAGTTGGAGGAACAGCCATCTTTTTGGCGACGTGCTTTCCCCAATATGAAGCGCGGGTTGCTATCTAAAGTAATAGCAAGCCATTTAGACATGTTTTAACAATCCATTTTAACTTCTGCTCGAGCTTCATTTAAAGACCCGTGCCATTATTGAATGACATTTCTAAGTCCGTAAATGTTATCGATAAACAGAAGACATGCCTAGGTGAAACTATTTTTGGTATTTTCTATTTTTCAATTTTTATGGTTTTTCTGGTTTTACGATTCTCTATTTACAATTTGCAGGATTTCTATATATCTATTTACAAGATGGTATAAAATATGAATAAGTATATATGTACAAGGATACGAACCAGAAACCATTACTCCTCAGCATTCTGAATCTTCACCGCATTCATCACTTGACTTGCTGAAGAGCAATGTGAGCACTTTCAATCAGGGAATGATTCTGGCTTTTCACTCTCCCCTAATTAGTGCTCTCCCCCAATCTGACAACCTCTGACGATCACCCAAAATAGGAAGAAGAAGAAGACTTTGGATGAACACCCATAATAAGAAGAAGTCTTTTGGTAACCAAATGCATGCCGTCTTTAGTCTTATAACACTCCCGCCCATGAGTAAAGCCGTCAAAAACCTTAGGTATCTTTTCGATAGTTTAAGTTGAGCCTCAACTGAAATCTAGCTTAACCTCACAACTCATCAAACAAGAACTGTCATGAGATTAGGTTAAACCTCAAGTTGGACTTAACCTTAAACTACGGAACAACTTGAACCTAACTTAACTCCACAACTCATCAAACAAGAACTGTCATGGGATTAAGTTAAATATCAAGTTGTAAGAAAAGAGCTCAACATTTTTGACTGTGGAGAAGACTGTAGACTCGACCTTCTTCAAGATTGCCCAATGTGGAGGAACAGAATACCAATCATCTTTATCTCACCAAATGCCTTCCAGTAACCTTACATGTAACCCATCAGCCCACAGTATACACATGAGATGATAACACCCAACAGAGAATGAAGAGTAGACTGACGACTCGACCTTCTTCAGTCTTTAGTATAACACCAAAGTAACAAGTTGAACCACTGATCATCTATAGTATGTATCCATCCTTGGATATTAAGCCCTGATCACGTGAACCTGTTGTGCGTCCTTGATGTACACATTCTCTCTCCCCTGATGGTTACGATTAATCAGCCCATGACGTAACAGTGAAACATAAATACCAAGGTAACAAGTTGAACCACTGATCATCTCTGCGGTTCTCAACACCGGAATATATGATTAAGCCCGATCACGTGAACCTGCTGTGCATCCTTGGTGTACACATTTCTCTCCCCCATGATGGTTACGATTAATCGGAATCATCATCATGATGTGTACATGTAGCCTAATGACGTGTACATGAAGCATTGACTAGAAACCCATTGTTGCTGATTGTACCAACCCGTGAGACTATGTCGATTAGCATTCCATGACCATGTTCTTCAACACTTTGAAGGACGAAGGAAGAAGTAGTGTTGGAGAACCATGGTTTGCACGACTCCTGAACTGACGTATTCAGGAGTCGTATGACCATTTCTCAATCATCAACCAACATGTAGAATAATATTCACCCTTTCCCCCCCTAAAAAATTGCATATGCCTGCCAACTGCAATTTTTGATGATTGAACTAGTGAATATGAATACCATCAACGATAAGTAACTCCGCTTGACGGTTCTTGAAGACTGACATGTTGTTTATTCACTCTTTCCCCCCCTCAAAAATTGCATATGCCTGTCAAATGCAATTTTTGGTTGAATACGTGAATAAAAATATACTCCAATATGCGCCGATCCACTTGAAGACTGAATAAGCACGGAAAGAGCATGAAACTTGTTGATGAGAATGGCCATAAATAAGAAGATTCCTCTTCTTTTGAAGATAAAGTGCACTCAAGCGTACACTTTTCTTTTCTTTGAAGAACGAGGCCTGCACTGATGTGTACAGACGTCATTATGTTGAAGAGCGAGGCCTGCACTGACTTGTACAGACGTCATAATGATGAAGAACGAGGCCTGCACTGACTTGTACAGACGTCATTAGATGAAGAACGAGGCCTGCACTGAAGTGTACAGACGTCATTACTCTCTCTTTAATTCTTCTCTCATCTAACTCGTTACCAACCCCATTATCATTCTGTCGGCTTGATGTAGTGACCACTGATGGAGAAAACCCAATATGATGAACTTGATACTGAAGTAATATAACCCGAACTTGTGACTTAAACTTGTACTAATGCGTGACAAAGAGCGGTGTAGAGACTTCGTGCAACATCGAATCCCTAAGTACTCTATACTCTTCAACCAACCAACCATCAAGTATAAGACGTACATCACCTCTTGGATATCCACGACTTCGTGTGACACTGAGCACTACAACGTGACTCCTTAAAGTGATAGTTATTTTGTAATAGAGAGAAAGACAAAATAACTAGATATCCAAGTCCTCGTCATTGTATTGAAAGCTCGAACAAGGATCTCGAAGAATCTTCATCCAACCTCCCCGATATCTTCAGATACTAAGTACACGCACCCATGAAATTTCACTTCAGCCTCAAATAAATAATAATGAATTAACGCCGTAGTCACGTCTTGTGGTTAATGCCCAAATCTAGCCCTTTATGATGCTTTAACTGAACTTTGATAATGGTTTTAACCCGATCATGGTTAAGAGCGCATAGTCCATCATCACGGGATTTTACAAATCTATGATTTAAACCGAGAAATAAGTTCTTTCTCGGGATTTTACAAATCAAGAAGAAACCGTGAGGCAGTAACAGATTGAATGTGGCATGACTGATTTTGATTTTTAGTGAACATCAGTTTCGGTAAAGAATATCTTGTGAAGATTACAGATTACATCACAACTTTTAAAACCTTTGGCCAACTAACCAACCTTGTACATAGATTAGTGACCACTCGATGAAGAAAACCCGATATACCAATACTGAAAACTGAAGTAGAAGTCCCCAAATTTGTTACTTAAGCTTGCACTAATGTTGGAAGAACGGTGTAGAGAATTAATGCTCCAAGCAAATCTCTAAGTGCTCAATACTCAACCAAAGTATGAGACATTAACACCTCTTGCGATTATCGACATCGTCATTGACGTGTGACACTGAGTACTCCAATAACTCTTAAGTGATAGTTACCCCGACTGCTGGTAACTAGATAACCCAAGTCTTCAACTTAAATTTTACGCACGAGCAAGTTATCATTGAAGGTCATGCATCCTACCAACCCCGACTTCAAGATAAAATAAGTAGACGCCTTCGTGAAATTCAACTTCAATCACAAATAAAGAATACCTGATTAACTTCGTGATCATCTTGTGTTGTTGACTAGCCAAAAAGAGAAGAAACATGCGCTAATTCTTAGAAGTGCCCATGACTCATAGTCAGTCCTATCAAACAAAGCTGTCTGATCCAGCTACTTGGATGTGGAATAGTTGTCGTACTGTGTACAGGATTTTACAGTTCTTGAGATTTATCTGAGAAATAAATTCAAGAACTAACTGCACAACAGTAAGTATCAAACTGCTGTAGACTGAACCACTGAATCCTGAATCGCTACGATCTGACCCGCTGTAACCGAAACTGCTAAGATTCAAACCGCTGGAGACTGAACCGATACGATCTGACCCGCTGTAACCGGAACCGCTAAAATTCACATCGCTGGAGACGGAACTTCTAGGAAACTTGCGATAATTCTCCCCCTCAAAAAGGACATGAAATGACCTTTTTGCCAAAGCTGAGAGTCCGTGATGTTTGTGAATTTGTCAGGCACAAAACATGGAAAGAGACAAATGAAACTACTGCAACGAAGATGGTGATTAAGACTCTCGTGTAGTAACTCCTTGCTTTCCTCATCATCAATGGTTTAGTAGATTAACAATTCATTGAAGCTCGTAATATGCCAAAACCGCTTGATGAAATGCATATGACTTTTAAAGTGAGTAAAAGGTTAAAACATGTCTCCAAACAAATCACCTCTTGTCTTTAAGCCTGACTACCTCTTGAGAAGATCTTGAGCAACAATCCCATTAGAAGCTTGAGAAACAACAATCACTTGATGAAGCTTGATAAAGAACAAGTCCGCGACTTAAACTTGCACTAAATTATGATTTAGAACCTATATTGAGCACAACAACGTAACTCCTTTAAATATAGGTAGTGATATATACCCAACCTTCCATCCTTAATTGTATATATCCACTTCGTGAACATCCAAGTCTAATCACCTTAAATTGCAAATTGTGATTTAGAACCTATATTGAGCACAACAACGTAACTCCTTTAAATATAGGTAGTGATATATACCCAACCTCCCATCCTTTATTGTATATATCCACTTCTTGAACATCCAGGTCTAATCACCTTAAATACGCTTGAGCAAGGGTCATCAAACATCGTGCATCCATCCACCCCGAGATGTTTGTGACACTAAGTACACCAAACCGTGAATTAACAAACCAACCAAGTTACCATAATTTCCCAATTCCTGCTGATCTTGAAGCACAAACTTATCCCGAAAAAAATAGTCAAACCCCGTAAGTTATATTTTGTCTAAATCCAAGTCCCGACTACTTGTCCAAAATTAATTTCACGGGATTTTACAGCTCTTGAGATTTAAACCGAGAAATAGAATCTTTCGCGGGATTTTCTAAAACCTACAAGAGAAACCGTAAAATCAACCAGAATACCCAAGAGTGAGGTGCAATACCAATCTTCGAAATTCAAGTCACATAAGTCAAATCACAACTTGATCAAATTGCAATAGGTCAAGTCACAGATTGTCAACTTGCAACAAGTCAGATTGCAATCAACCAAATCACAATTAGTCGAATCGCAAGTGTTAACTCGCAACGTCAAATCGCAACTGGTAGCATCGCAATCAGTCGAGTCGCAACAAGTCAAATAGCAACTTGTCAATTCGCAATTAATCAAATTGTAATTAGTCAACTGTAACTCAAATTGCAAATATCAAATCGTAGGCTCACTCAAATCATAGGCATCACAAGGACAATGCTGACAAACCCACAACTCTGTAGCTTCGTTGATTATCATAAACCCAAATACGAGCGGTGACGTGTGTGACCTGTGAGATATTCGTGAAACCAAAGTACCACTCCTTGAAAAAAATATATGAAATCCAATACTTGTTAAGACACAATTTTTGGATCACAAATATTTATTTTTAAGTGTCAGCCCACATTCAATGTCAAACCCGATCCAAAGAAAGAAAACACCCAATCTTGTCAAAAGCGAATTCCCGTGAGATTTTCAATACCAAAATACCACTTGTTATAAAAAAAACTTGTATCCAATATTTAGAACAAATATTTGGATAACAGTTTTTTTTGAAGTCAATCGTGCGTTTGCATTACAAGCTCAGTTCAACCCAATTCACGTCTCATCATTCTAGTTCATAAGCCCGCTCCAAACTTGGTCCATTGGCCCAACAACACAAAACTCGATCCAGTCCTTTACCCTAATTATTCGGGTATTTAAGTCCCTCTTAACACAAATCCTAACCCTAACCATTTACTAATCCGCCCCCATCACTAATTCATTACTCCTCCATACTCACAAACCCTAATCTCCATGTAATCTGCCACTAAAAAAAATCCGCCCCCATTTCATAACATATACCAGGAATATTCATCATCTCATATCATTTGATTAACGAACACCAATGATCTCCCTCAAGATCTTTCAAAGATTTAAGGTAAGTAGTAATTTCTGTGTATTCGTTTCTCAACGAGTTAAAGGAAGAACATAACACACTTGTTATGATTCTTTCCTTTTGATTCGGATATTTACTGAGGCTAAGCTTCAAAATAACTCGATCTATGACGAAAGGCGTGCTTAATCTTAAATAAAGGATTTTGGTTAAAGTCCTAAGCACGAATCTGAGATCTAGTTTAACGAATTGTTTTACTTTTTGATCGAGTCAAAACGAATCGGAGAAAGGATATAACATAAGTGTTATGTTTCTTATCTCTATTGATTCGGATAGTCACTGAAGTAATGCTTCAATAACGATTGATGATGGTATATCTTTTCGTGTGTTGGACTTTAAAAAAGTCTTGATGTTTCTTTCAATTAACACGAAAAAGATGAAACTGAAATCGGCATATTACATTTACGTTTTTGATCAATGAAGATGAGGGTTCAATAAAGTTCATAGTAATATTAGATAAGTAATTGACCCGTTTCTGAGATTCTTTTAATTAATTCGTACGAGTCTTGTTTAGATGAAGTGGAGATGGGAGTGTAGTTTGTGGTAGCCGTGGGATTTAGGATAGTGTTAGATTTGTTGTTATTCTTGTTTGTGTCGAGTCAGTTGAAGATTCTTGGACTGATGATAGTTGTGGATTGAGTCTCGTTGATGATAGATGTGCTCCAAAAGATTGAGTTTGGTTGTTGGTTGTGGTCTAGTTGGTTTGGAGTCGTTGTGTCATTTCTGCTTCATCTTCTTCTTTATCTATGATTCGGTTTGACTTTACTGGTTTGGTAGACAAACCGCATCCAAGAACAGATAGACAAACCGCATCGATAAACAGATAGACAAACCGAGTTCGTGAGCATATAGACAAACCGAGTTCATGAGTATATAGACAAACCGCGTTCGTGAGCTTATAGACAAACCACATTCGTGATTATACAGACAAACCGAGTTCGTGAGCATATAGACAAACCGAGTTCATGACTATACAGACAAACCGAGTTCATGACTATACAGACAAACCGCGTTCATGAACATAGAGACAAACCGCGTCTTAGACAAACCGCATGTTTGACAAGTCAAAGCTGTCACTCTCACACTTTTGTCTTTTACCCCCCTTTTTGGTTACAGTCCAAACATCACTCCCAAGATGACACAAACCGCATACAATGAACACCATTCTTTGACACAAACAGCACTCAAGAATACATCATCACCAAGAACAACCAAAAGGCCAAGTACCAAACAAAAACAACCATCTGCTGCTCCCAGAAGCAACAACAACCAAATATCACCACAAGTCACCAACTGTTACATGCCACAAAACAATAGGATACACGAACAAGACCAACAACACATGATGTTTCTTCACGGGTGACAAATCTTTTATCACTCAACAAGCGTCTCACGTTGAATCAATGATTTTGAACACCAAAGTGTAACCACAGTCACACATTAAATTCAATGAGCACCTAAGGCCCAAACGAAACAAAGATGTGCAGGACTTTAAAACTAATGGTGTATAACAACAAAAGTTTAGTAAATGCCCAAACCATTCATCATTCAAAAATAAGTCTTACCGTTGAAATCATGAAGTTAACCACAAATGTATACCACAGGACACACTATAGTATTAGTGGACAATTAAAGCCCACCTATTTAAGCCCAAAACAAAAATAAGAGACACGCAAGACAGTCACAATTGATGAATGAGATTTGTATAGCAACAAATGATTCGAACAGAATGAAATAGACACAAGTGTTTGACAAAAGAAAAAAAAAACTCACGTGAAGCAGTGTACGACCCAAGAAGTGTACGACACACAATCAATCCGGACCTAACCATGGCTCTGATACCAATTGTAGGAAATAACCTTCTTGATTGTGTGTATGATTCGGGTGGTCTTGGTTCATGGAAGATTAGATCCATGGTAGAGTTTAGAGAGATGAAGTTTTAGAGAGAGGTGGGAGACTCTTGAAAGAGAAATCAGGAAATATTAGATTCAATGTGTGAAGAGTTCCACCCTTCCCAAGTGTGGGAAGGGGTTTATATACTTCTACATATTTGTGCCCCTAGTGGGCTGTGGAGTGAGCTGACAGTGGGGAAAGCCCCGACCCACTCCACAAATATAAATACGACTAAGATAATACTAATATTACTAATACTACTAAACTAATATATATAAGCCTACGAGCTATATAAATGCTAATTAGATACTCGGGGTGACCGAACCTTCATATGAATATTTATATTCCTAACATATATATAACCGTTATATATT
Organism: Artemisia tridentata subsp. tridentata; assembly: GCA_021014915.2. Classification (NCBI taxonomy): domain Eukaryota; kingdom Viridiplantae; phylum Streptophyta; class Magnoliopsida; order Asterales; family Asteraceae; genus Artemisia; species Artemisia tridentata. The sequence continues at coordinate 57,461,914 of CP139509.1, read as the reverse complement.
TTAATTATTTGGACACGAAATATGGACTAACGGACGTTAAGTAATTAACGAAATTGACTAACGACCGTTAGGGAATAAAGGAAGGACTGTTAGTGAAATTAGAAGCTCAAGAAAGATCTAGAATCCCATTCTATGGGCTTGGCCGATCTGTATGGGTTGTGTATAACCCTATTCGAACCAATTCTTGAGCAAGAAGTTAATTCCACTATAAATACAAACTCATGGGTCATTAGTTTTTGACCTTGTGCATTGCTATAACCCTAAAAGTTTGTGTTTTCTTTTCCTCTACAAAACCGATCGGATCCAACCCTTTGGTGGATCGATCCTTGTGTTTTCAAAGTGACAAAATTGTTTGGTTTACTTGTGTTCATTCACTAGCATCAATCTTTGATCGGTTATAGTACGTGTGTACAAGACTTGGTAGTTTACTTACTTTAGTAAACAATCTTGGATTGTGAAACAAAACGGTAAGGGGTTTCACGTTAATCCTTTTATTTGATCAAGAGAAGAAAAGAGAAGTTTGATCCTTGTTCTTGCTAGGATCAAAAGGTATGTGACTTTTATTATTCGGTAATCTTTATACGTGTTAATATATGATCCTTGCTTCCGCTACTCGCTTTGATGTGTGTTTATTTATTTAGATGATTGTCATGTTATTTAAATTCCAACAGTGGCATCAATAGCCGTTTAACATGTAATTGTATTACCGAAACGCATAAAAAATTGAATTTTGATTTGAATTAACATGTTAGTCGATTTTTTCTAGGGTTTTTTAAACATACAAAAAATCGAATCATAATTTAGGGGGGGGGGGGTTAGGGACATGTGTGTTTATGTGTTTATATGAATAAGGGTTACGTTCCTGGAATTAATCCATGATACTTCATGCAAGGTAATCATGGATTAGGGTTTGTTTTATGTGCTACATGTTTTAGATAAATCTAAAATTAGGGAAGACCTAATTTAATAATTAATGAATCCGTTATGTGCTACGTGGTATATAATTATTAAGGCTTACGCGACCAACTTGTTGGTGTCTGTGGTCCATTGGGTACAATGCGCTCGAAAACCAATGGGAGGCTTAGTAATTATATACATATTTATTCACATATAGATTATTAATAGGATTTATCAAAAGGTTTACATGTGGCTATATGATTTGTTGAAGAATCTTTAACCCCATCTAGGATATGTTTTACAAACACTATTGTTGTGCACAGCGGAATTAAGAACGAACAGTAATGTTAAACAAGGTTGTGATTTATTAATCAAGGCGCCTCTTTATTGAATAATAATAAAACTAACTGCTACAAACAAACGTGTACAATCACACGTTTGCTACTCGACTCTCATAGGAGAGATCTACATTTTTCTATGATCTTATGACTGCTGCCCTAACCCTTTATAAATAGGGTTATACAAATGACCTAACTTTCACAGGAAGATAACTAATGTTTACATAAAGTCCCTATAGTTTTGTAATCATCAAATTATATTTCCCAACAATCTTCCCCTATTTGATATTACAAAACTATCTCTTCAAGGCTTCCTTGAGGTCTTCTTGAACATGTCACCACACATAACAAGCTGCAAATCAATCAATCAGTAATAAGATAATCGAATCAGTTGCCTCCGGTTCACCACATGCAAATCTCATGCACAAGTGAATGACGACAAATAACAAATGACGACCGAATCTCACAGACATCGCCACTTGAATAACGAAAAATCATCAATCATCTTCCCCTTTTTGTAATCATCGAATAGGGGTCTTCCATGCAACTTGAATCAAAATACTTCCCCTTAAGTGGTGCATGTAGATGGTTAAACAAGCTTCCCCTGAAACCAATAACCATCTCTTGAATCACGAACTCTGTAGGCTTTATGAAATAATCACTGATGAAGAAAACCGATTATAACGAACTTGATGAAGAAGTTGAATTTCCCAAACTTGCGTCTTATATCTTGCACTATCCACGTGACTCCAAACTTATCCTAAAAGTAGGTCGCAACCTCTTGACAAATCCTCAACTATATGAGACACTGAGCACTACAACGTAACTCCTTAAAGTGATAGCAAATGTGAGCATTAAGCACCCTAAATAATAGATCACACACTTTGCTAGATTCATCAAGTCTTTGTCACCGCATTAACGCCCAAACAAGTTATCTCCAAAGTGTAACACCCACTTTGAGATATGATAAGAACACGCACCTGTGAAACTCAACTACAACATCAAATAAACCATATTCAATCGTCTTCTTCAAATAATCACCAAAAGAAGCCATAAAATAAACCATTATGTTCGCAATTCATCTTGAGCAAAGCAGTATTAACTGAAGGAGACCAGAATTAATTAAGTCTGGTGAACAGACTTAACTTCCGAGAGCAGTATTAACGAATACCCGAGCAGACTTAACGAGCAGTAGAAAAATATGGAGACCAGAATAAACCACCAGAATTAATAGGAGACCAAAATTATCTTTATCACTGCAACCAGAATTAATCAACCACAGACCCCAACAACCAGTACGCAGCAATAAAAAAAATATAATTGAAGCCCCACGTGAACCAAATGTCAACACCATCAGTCCCATTAATTCATATGCGACAAATAGAAGTATGAATCACCAACCAATTTAATAATCCTCAGCCAATCAAACCCACATTAATTAGACCAAAAACCACAAGCGACCAGCAATTCAGTACACTACTGACACAACACGTTGACCAATTTCCAACTTATAATACTCGACCATTTAATCTCCACCAATCAACTACCATGTGGTCTAGTGGTGAGTGCTTAACTTGTTAAGCGAGCCACGGTGAGAGTAGTACCGGATGGGTGATCATCTGAGAAGTCCTCACTGATCACAGGGTCTGTTGATATTAGGCAATGAAGAGGAGAGCCTGTTACTCCAGCGAGAAAAAATATAATTGAAGCCGGCCCCGGTTTTCATCCGGCTGTTACTCCAGCGAGAAATCTCGTGTGGAGGCAGTACGGTTTCCGGGCGGAAGCCGTTTAATCCCCACTGCGCCAGCGTAGACCCGGTTCAGACAACATAGTCTGGGTATGTGGTGAATGAAGGCCTGCTAATATGACGGGTACGACTCTAAAACCAAAAATTGAAAGTCGCCTTAAAAAAAAATTAATCTCCACCAATAATAAAATAATCGATCAATCAAGTCAACATTAATCTTTATTGCTACTGATCTAATTTAATGCAGCCATCAATTCACACTCAATTGAACCAACGTCCCCACAAACCGAATATAAATAACATGAGGCAATCACATCATTCAGTACGAGGTTATTTTAATTAAAACAGCCAATTTGTCACCCTTTAATTAAAACACCCAATCGATACCTTAAAAAAAATAACGATTACCTCAGGCTCTTTAAATACCATCGAACCTTTATCAAATCTGCCCTTTTCTTTGAATCTGCTCCATCTCCATCAGTAACAACCTTGTAGATCCTAGATATCGAGGGCAACCCTCTCTGATACCATTTGTTGAAGAATCTTTAACCCCATCTAGGATATGTTTTACAAACACTATTGTTGTGCACAGCGGAATTAATAAAAACAATGATGCTTAACAAGGTTGTAATTTATTTAAAGGCGCCTCTTTATTGAATAATAATAAAACCAACTGCTACAAACAAACGTGTACAATCACACGTTTGCTACTCGACTCTCATAGGAGAGATCTACATTTTTCTATGATCTTATGACTGCTGCCCTAACCCTTTACAAATAGGGTTTTACAAATGACCTAACTTTCACAGGAAGATAACTAATGTTTACATAAAGTCCCTATAGTTTTGTAATCATCAAATTATATTTCCCAATATGATTTAATGGTTAAGATTATATGCGTTATTATGTGTTTATTTATTTTTTGTTAAATTACTTGACTTTTTTTGTTTAAATTATTGTTGAATTGTAAGCAAAAAGAGGGTAATTTTTGGTATAAAAAATAAATGGACCTAATAACTATGAAACCTTGATGTGGTAAATTATTTATTGCCAAGTCTTATGTGCCGACAGTGGTTCGCTTCGCACGGTAATTTTATAAGACTTAGAATCATAAATTTTTAATTTGATTGATGAATTTTTGCACCAATAGTTGAATGGCAGACCCAATGTTGACAAACTATAAGGTTGGTTTCGCATTAAATTGTGGCCTTAAAGAGACTCCACTCTGTCTCTCCGCTTGCTTGTGCGTCAAATTGGACTTACCAAGTACCACTATTAAATGTGCAAAATCATCTTAAGGGTGAATTGACCTCAATTCCACGCGCCACTTTTGTGGTAATTATCCGAATAACTTGGGTCATTTATGACTCATGCAGTAGTAGGATATAGTGGGCGATAATTGGAGGTAATTCTTTGATTGGTGAACCCAATACCTCAATTAAAACTTTGTTGATTTAACTCTTAACGTCAAATTGGTAAATTAAAATTGTTTTGAAAACTTATGATACGAAAAGGAGTGCATGCGTCTTCGTACATATTTTGATTGTCACATCAAAATAAATACCCTAAAATTTAAGTCCATACTATCTAATTATAAGAAACACTTGGAATTAATATCTAGCGTAAGTGAGACCTTGACATAGATATTAATGACAAGGTAAATTACATACTTTCATTACTAGCAGATCAACTGATGTAATGAAACTATGTTAATTTGCAAGTTTCTAAATTAGACGACTTAATTAAGTTGTAAGTGAGACCTTGAAACTTAAAGCATGAGATGGGAAGAAACATGCTTACATTGCAAATTGTTTGGCAAATGTAATTCCCATAATGATCTATGAGTCGGAAATTGTTTTGCCGATTATTGTACGACAAGTTACCATCTTTTGTACTTTCACTACTAGCAGATCAATTGATGTAGTGAAACTATGAAAATTTGGATCCTAGTTTTCAAGAAGATTAAATGGATATATGAATATTTCCTGGGTAATTTTCTTTTCTTGAAAAATTGTATTATCGAAAATACTAAAATTGAATTTTGTAAATTCTTTTAATGTATTAATGCAACGTTAAAACCGTAAACGTGGGGCATTCTTTTAGTGAAAAATTGATCTACACCCGTAGGGGTTTTTGGCTAGAGTCAACTTTACTAAAAGAATAAACCTAGTCTACTTTCTTTGAGAAGAGTGAGACTTAATCCTATTCTTTTTCATGAACGAGAAAGGTATGATAGGAAAATTAGAATTGTCTAAATTCTAAGAAATAACTCATAGCAAACTTTAATAGTTAAGAAAATTGCATATTTTGAGTTATAAAATTAGAAGCTAGACTAATTACCGCAAATTGGTAAAAGGCAAACTAGCATGATTTATCTAGTTGTTGCGCTTTGACCACTTAAAGATGCTACATACCATTGTGGGGATGATAGTCAAATTAAGGAAGAAATTGCATGCCCAATTATTTCCAAGTTAATTGCATTGATGGATAGTCCATCATTTACAAAGTAGAATACATTCTTTAGTACCTAAGTAATTGTTACGTATGAGATTTCTCTAAGGTGTAGGAAAGTAAATAGCACAATATTTGCTTTTACTGGTTATGAAACACTTATAATGTTGTCAAATCCAGTGGGAGCATTGTGTTGTAATTATTGAATTATATATATTAATGTAATGATCTGTAATTCAGTGGGAGCTACAAGAATTGATATCTTAGTAGTAACCCAGATTATCTCTAAAATGTCTTGAGATAATTACTTTCCAATTGTAGACACTTGTGGTTTTAAGGATAGTCATGTACGTTTCCTTACTAGACAAGGTGGTTCTATATCTACTAATATCTATGACACAATCATATTGTTCACATAAACAAACGATTGACGTGTTGTTTATCTGATACATGATGTTGTTCCATGCACAAGTGGGAGAAATCTTTATTGTGTGCAAGGAACAACACAAAGGAATATGATTTAAAGGACTCTCTTGACTGCAAGGTAAGAGACTAATGTTCTAATGTGATTTATTCACATCTAATTAATAGAACACTTGGAGTTAATATCTAGCGTAAGTGAGACCTTGACATAGATATTAATGACAAGGTAAATTACATACTTTCATTACTAGCATATCAACTGATGTAATGAAACTATGTTAATTTGCAAGTTTCTAAATTAGATAATTATTAGAACAAGTGTCAATATGATAATAAGACTACTTCAAACTAAATATTTATGTATTATTGAAATGACATAAATGAAGTAATCTAATACTACTTCAAATTTGAATATTTATGTATTCTTGGAATGTCATAAATATATGAAGTGATAAATTAACTTGAAATTACTATTGAAACCAAATTGTGGTGTTCATGATTACTTTAGTTATGCATGTTTATAATTTATTGTAAAGTTATAAATATGAAGTCTTTTAATTGTTACAAGACTTATAATAAAGTAAGACGTTAACTTGTTATGTTTTTTAATTAAGACATATACAAGAAGTCATTGAGTTGATCAATGATTTATAACGTATATTGGGAATATATAGTTTATGTCTTCTTGTTAAGACATGGACATGAAGTGACTTGGTCAAAAAGTACTTATGTTATATTGCATGAAATTGACTTGGAAATTCTATTATACCATTAAGCTGACTTAGTTGGTAAATAGATAAGCCAAACGAAATATATTTATCTTACATATTGTAAGATTGTCTTACAATATTAATCCTAATAAAATACATAATGTTTATGGTACGTTCAGTTAGAAAAATCAAACTCTTGTTATATTGTTTGATTAAAGATAACTATATCTTCTATTCTTCCAAAAGTTATCAAGGTTAGAAAATTGAGTAGTATATACTTAATTAGACTACAACCTAGAAGATTAATAAGACACCATTTATTATGGAATGTGATGAATCACATTAAGTCTTAAAATTGAAGTTCGGAATTTGTTAAACTTCTTTTGAGTAGGTTATTAACAAACTAATGTTAGGAACTGTCAATATGTATTTGTAATGTCCCAAAAGAGAAAATTTTTGTGTTGCTCTACTTGCTAAGTATTTATAGATAGTCTATAAATTGCAAAAGGCAAGTGGGAGGTTTTATCTTGAAAAGATAAAATTACAAGATACATAATCTTCTAAAATACACTAGTAAAGTCATGATGAGGATTAAACATGTTAATGTTAAATCTCAAGATGATGGAATTCTCATTCATAGATCCGCAAGGATATCTCAAATATTTGTATAATATGTTGAGGATTATGAGTTACAGGATTATGGTAAACCTGTTGATGAATTGCAAATATTGAATTTGGCAAATTACTCATACTATGAATGTTTAGATGCAGTCCAGAAAGATAACTAGTTTTGAAAACTTAATTATTTAAAATTTTGAAAATCCTAGAGATTTAAATTTTTGAGTAGAAATCATAATGGACAAATTTTGTATACATATTTAATGTGTGAAAAGATTATCAATCACACTTAAGCAATTAACTGTGATTGAAATTCTTTCTAGGCACATTAAATGTATAAAGATTATGATTGTCATTCTTAGTTTCATTTATATGAAATTAACAATGGAATATCAAAACTCTTTCTTGAGTAATTACTTGTGCGAGGACGATAAGTAATTGAAAGGAGTATTTGAATTCAAATAATCTTTGGAAGTATACAAAGAGCAATAATTCATGAATGGATTAATGCATGCATCTAGGAGGTATAGTTATGTTTAATTATTAAATCCAAGTTTTGATTTATAATTAAAATAAGACAATCTCTTAATATTCCTAAAAGCTAGTGGAAGTGTTATATTTATTTCATATATGTTGTATAACATATAAGAAGTAACATTCCATTAACATTAAATGTTAAGTCTTAGTTTGGAATGAAACTTCACTTGAAAATTTAGAAAATAAAAATACAACCTTGGAATATATGTTTATTGTTATAAACATAAGCGGTAAAAATAATTGATTCTAATAGAACATGATATACTATTAGAAAGTCTGAATAGAAACATATCTTTGAAAAGATAACACATGAATAAAATCTAAGTTTGACACAAGGATTTTTCATGTACATCATGTTGTTTGTTGTATCATGCTTGAATGAAAGATGATTTGACAACATTAATATCTAATTGAAAGTTATTATATAACTAAGTGTAATGGATATGGTTGAATATAGAATTAACATCCTCATCCTGGAATTGCTCCTAAATTCTAAGTATGAACCATATGGTAAATTGTTGCGTAATCATGATAGCCGACAAATCTTGAAAGATTTGAAGGTATCAAACATTACACAATGGATATTAAAGTTTACGGGATTTTAAAGAGCCTATTGTTGTTTGCATACAATAATGCTAATAAGATTGAGATGACACTCAATACTAGTCATTGTGGGATTTCATCCTTATTAATGGCCATGAGTACTAGTTATGCTTAACTGTAAGCATAGTTGCATTATACATTAAAGAATTAGAATACTTTAAACTATAAAAGGTTTGATAGTTTAATTGTCATAAATTCGTGGTTGAGGATCTCACGCATTTTATGAAATATTAGGTGGTAATATCAAGATAATTGATAGCACACATACAAGAATTTTACTAATTAAGTTCTTGAAATAAGTATTCTTAAAAGTCCGATAGATCAAGATTAGTTGATTTATGCCTTGTCAACAAGTATGTTTGACATGACTTGAGGCATAATTCATTAATAAGAATTATCATGCATTGATCTATTTTAGTATTTGGATAAGGGATGTTAAGCAATTATTATTTACAATGAATTAAAGTACTTGGTACGTTTGTTTTCATTAATAATAAATTTTATCCTATATTTGCATGTTTAAATCCGTGAATAACTTATGTTATTCTAAATTGTCCGTTGTCGATTAATGATATGGGAATATCATTAAATTAAGACAAATCTGAGTATTGGTAGAATATACTTGAAAGTATATTGATGCGTTGTCATACCAATTTCACATGATATTCAAATGGTTTGAATATAGGACTTATCCCAACTTCATGAGTTTACTTTATGGATCTTGTCATCAAGTAAATCATGTGAATATAGTTATCCTCAGACTTGAGATGCCAGATAACTGTCATGCATGTAGTGCATTTCTGTGATTCAATTTAACGCTATACGTAACTGGTAGCTATAAGGATTGTTTTCGGAAGCGTTGCGAAGTGCATGGGTTATGCTCGTAGTCAAGATAGAATTTGTTCCTTCAAATTGTTTGAAGTTTAATACTGCTGGGCCCCTCGTAGGGTTGACAAGATGTTTGCGTGCGCACGCCCAAGATCTCCCCTGAATATGTTCAGAAGATTTGGTAATCTTGCTCAATCGAAAACAACGAGAAACAGAATTATTAATAAAGAATGACTTAGATCCATATATTTATTAATGTAGTATTAGAAAAAAAGGATAAGTATGATGATTAATCATCAAGTGGTTTTTTCCAGGAGACCACCACCCGGGTTGTACTAGGGGCATTGGCGTATTGCTAGACGCTAACCAATGTCAATTACACTTTTAATAGATTTCCAAGTGGGAGCTGTTAGAGTTTATGGAAATATATTAACTCGTGTATGACTAGAATCGAACCCGGGACCATGGGATTTTACACTTTACGTATGAATGATCAAAGAAATAATTAATATATATAACCGTTATATATTTTAATTATTTGGACACGAAATGATAACTAACAGACGTTAAGTAATTAACGGAATTGACTAACGACCGTTAAGTAAATAAAGGAATGACCGTTAGTGAAAATAGAGGCTAAAGAAGGATCTAGAACCCATGGGATGGGGGTGGCCGGTTGGGCTAAGGGTTCCCATAACCCTTGTCGACCCAACTATCCAACTTATGCTCCAAGTTAGGTTTTCACTATAAATACAAATCAAAGGGTTATTAGTTTTGGACCTAGTGCATACATACTATAACCCTAAAATTTGTTTTTCTCTTCTTTGCTCTAAATATGGTCGACATATCCTTAGGGTATTCGATCCATAGTTTTTTTGTTAAACAAAATTGTTTTGGTTTAATTTGTGTTCATTCACTAGCATCAATATTTGATTGGTTATAGTACGTGTGTACAAGACTTGGTAGTTTACTTACTTTAGTAAACAATCTTGGATTGTGAAACAAAACGGTAAGGGGTTTCACGTTAATCCTTTTATTTGATCAAGAGAAGAAAAGAGAAGTTCGATCCTTGTTCTTGCTAGGATCAAAAGGTATGTGACTTTTATTATTCGGTAATCTTTATACGTGTTAATATATGATCCTTGCTTCCGTTACTCACTTTGATGTGTGTTTATTTATTTAGATGATTGTCATGTTATTTAATTCCAACACAACCTACATCAGGCGTAATGCCTCGCTTGATCACCACCTCTTTACACCAAGATTTCTTAAACTCATATTCTTTCATAACCCAAATTGTGAACTCAAGTTCTAATAAAGACGATGAATCAGACAGACTTAAACAACCATTTAGGATTCCCAAATTTTGGTAATGAAAATTATCATCTACTAGTTCTTTGAAGGGGGGATGGGAACAATTCAAACGTCTCATTGTCGATATTAAAAGAAAGGGAAAATTGTCTAAAAATACTATCAACTTGCCACTTTTTCCTTTTGTATGCTATGAACTTTTTTTTTTTCCTATTGTATGCATAAACTATCTTAATTTTCCTATTGTATCAATAAACTATCCTAATTTTTCTATTGTAACAACTAACGGGGTTTTTGTTAGATTTATTTACATAAATCGTCCTTGTGGTTGCGACTAAATTGCAACAACAGTCCTTAACGGCCGTTAAGTTATTTGCATAAATCGTCCTTGTTGGTCAAGGGTCAACGGGTCGGGTCGGATGCCACGTGTCACCACCTCAGTGGTGCCACGTGGCATAGGGTCGGGTCGGGTCGGTTTGCCACGTGGACCAATGAGAATGTGCCACGTGGCATGTGGTTATAATACCACATTTTGTCTCGGCTGGGAATCGAACTGGAGACCTCCTGTTTAGGAGTTGAATGCTTTTGCCAGCTGCGCTGGCATAGCCTTCTATAATAATACACACAAGTTTTTATTTAACCCCCTTTTATGAACTAGTCTATTTATTTATAATTTGACCTGTCATTTAAACGAGTTTTGGCCCGGTTCAAAAATATATGAAAGTACCTCCAGACTCGTTTTTTCGTGCTCTTTCCAATGGTGTGCTCGGGGAATTTTTTCGACTTCGTCTAAACCTCGAAAAATGCGTAAACGTCGGTTTGCCACGTGGACCAATGGTGTGCTCGGGGATTTTTTTCGACTTCGTCTAAACCTCGAAAAATGCGTAAACGTCGTCGAAAATCATCCGAAAATTACCGTTTTTGCTTTTTTTTTTCTAAACTTTTTTTTCGAAACTTTTTTTTTTAACTTTTTTTTTCGAAACTTTTTTTTTTAACTTTTAAAAAAAAAAGCAAAAACGGTAATTTTCGGATGATTTTCGACGACGTTTACGCATTTTTCGAGGTTTAGACGAAGTCGAAATAATTCCCCGAAAAAAAAGTTTATAAAAAAAAGTTTCGAAAAAAATGTTTCGAAAAAAAAGTTTCGAAAAAAAAGTTTAGAAAAAAAAGTTTCGAAAAAAAAAGTTTAAAAAAAAAAGTTTAGAAAAAAAAAAGCAAAAAGGGTAATTTTCGGATGTTTTTCGACGACGTTCACGCATTTTTCGAGGTTTAGACGAAGTCGAAATAATTCCCCGAAAAAAAAGTTTATAAAAAAAAGTTTCGAAAAAAAAGTTTAGAAAAAAAAGTTTCGAAAAAAAAAGTTTAAAAAAAAAAGTTTAGAAAAAAAAAAGCAAAAACGGTAATTTTCGGATGATTTTCGACGACGTTTACGCATTTTTCGAGGTTTAGACGAAGTCGAAATAATTCCCCGAAAAAAAAGTTTATAAAAAAAAGTTTCGAAAAAAATGTTTCGAAAAAAAAGTTTCGAAAAAAAAGTTTAGAAAAAAAAAAAAGCAAAAACGGTAATTTTCGGATGATTTTCGACGACGTTTACGCATTTTTCGAGGTTTAGACGAAGTCGAAAAAATTCCCCGAGCACACCATTGGTCCACGTGGCAAACCGACCCGACCCGTTAGATGACCCGACCCGACCCTATGCCACGTGGCACCACTCAGGTGGTGACACGTGGCATCCGACCCGACCCGTTGACCCTTGACCAACAAGGACGATTTATGCAAATAACTTAACGGCCGTTAAGGACTGTTGTTGCAATTTAGTCGCAACCACAAGGACGATTTATGTAAATAAATCTAACAAAAACCCCGTTAGTTGTTATAATAGAAAAATTAGGATAGTTTATTGATACAATAGGAAAATTAAGATAGTTTATGCATACAATAGGAAAAAAAAAAGTTCATAGCATACAAAAAGAAAAAGTGGCAAGTTGATAGTATTTTTAGACAATTTTCCCTAAAAGAAAAAAGCTTTTCAGGAGAATGCTTGTTATTAACAATCCAATGAACACAACCGTTGAGAAAAAGCCCATTTCTTGCATTAATCCAGTAAGGGACATAACCAAGCCGTCTCCATTGGCCGGTGCCAAGGGTGCAAACTTCAGCTTCTAATAGATAAGGCAGAGATGAGGTAGGGTTTTGCGGTATAGTCCCTAGGAATATCCATACAACTTTGTATTCCTTTGTCAGTAAACCGACTCCAAAACCGTAAGTGTTTATCACAGGAATTGATCCAACGTATTGTGGCCTAGGAAATATCACATATTCAATAGTGATTGGATTGCATATGTAAGTGTTATCAACTTCCATCACCATACCGCCACAAACAGACCAAACCATTTACTGACCCCACTTGAAGTATTTTAGTATTCTTAAAAATAGGTGTAACGTTTAGATCAAGACTCGTTACAATAGCATGGTGTAAATGTGAGGTATCAAGTTCGCCTTTGATTTCCAAACACTTCAAAACACCTGGTCTTTCCAAATTGACCGTCTCATCCTCATCATCAGAGTTAGACTCAGAGACCAAGTCAGGCTGAATTTTATGATGAATCATGACACATCTTGGTGATCTCGAGAGGTGAAGATTGATAAAGTAAGAGTCTGAAACAAGTTCACGTCAGTTCTTGCAAACGGATTTGCAGTGGATGATTGTTTTAACAGGAAGTCTTGAGATAATATCGGCCATCACATTTTCTGGCAAGTCTTCGATACATGGATTGAATGACGAGGTGATCTTATGGTAACTGCATAACAAGAGAAAATTGGACAATCTTGAGCTTGGCTGGAGTTTGATATATACCACGAGGCGAGCTCTAGTTTCAAAATTAAGAGGGTGTTTTGGATTTTTTTCCTTATGCTTCATAAATAAGTAACTATAAGCTCCTTACAACTAGCCACACATCAAATAGTAATAGTGTTTAGGTTTGGTTATTTTAGATGCAATAAACTCGAAAAAGGTAATTAAAAAATTCAATTAAACCCAGTTATAAAAAGGGCTGAGGTTAGATATGATCGTAAAAATTACTTGTTATTTCATCATTTCATTTCAAACAACCAGCAAGCAGATAAGCAAAACAAGGGGAAAAGTGACAATTCGTGAAATCAAACTTGGAGATAAAAATAAGCAAATTCAGTTCCTGTTAAGTGCGAATGGCTCTAGTCACGCCAATCTTCCAATGGAAGGAGGGTTTTACTCGGTTTGGGTATGTGTTGCGGTGGCCGGTGGTATCAAACCTCGTGAATTAACCGGTCAAAAGGTGAGAAATCTGAAATAAATAAATAAATAAATACTCATATAGGTAGGTGATTAAAGAGTTTATTTTTACTAAAATTATTTTTTACAAAAATATTTGACTTAAAACCATTTATTGTAAGGGAGTGTTTGTTTTGTGGGTTTGGGCTGGGTTTTAGATTTGAAAAGATAAAACAATTGTTTGGTTGGATTTTGACCACTAGGATTTGGATTTGAAATACCAAATATCAAGGTTTTGTAAAAATAAGGGAAGTAGATTTAACAAAAGGTGTGGGCCAAAGTTTTTTTCTCCGTTTCTCTATCCTCTTTTCATATAATAATAAAATAACAACTAGTAATATCTAAAATAATACATTAAATTATAATTTCATTTTAAAATGTATTAAAAAATGTATAATTTTTCTTAACAAATCTACCCCGAATCCAAATACTATACCAAATCCAAATCTAATTCCAAACCGACTTATAAACCAAACAGACACTAAAAAAAAAAAAAAAAAAAAACTTTTCCGAGCATTTGTAAACCGAAACATCATTTTCAGAAGTACTTGGGTGCGTTTGGTAGGAGGAATCGGAATGAGGGAATCATAGTGGATATGATTGCAAATGTTTGGTTAAGATGTGTATCTTTCAAATATGTGATTGAAAGATACATATCTTCCATACTCCATACCACTTAAAAGGGCAAGGTATGAGCCCACCTTATATCTAAACCCATAGCCATTGTGATTTATGGCATCATACCAAAAGCACCCTTAGTTTTAGGGGCCGTTTGGTTTATTGGTAGGAATCACAATGGGTATCGGATTTGGTATAGGGTAGAATGACAATGGATATGAAAAAGTGTATCATTACGATTGTTTATGTTTGGATGACAAAATATGGTATGAAAAAGTGTATAGATATTTGAATTTTGTAGCTGAAAAGAGAAAGGCCCACGGAATGGATTTCATAGATACCAAATTAGTGAGTAATGAATCTATGACTATGATATACATATTTAATTCCCGGGCCCACTAAACAAACACCTTTAATCGGAATGAAAACCATAGACCCATTCCGATAGGGCCATACCAAACGCACCCTTAAGTGGAAACCAATGTTTTTAAAACCGGTTTTTCTAATGACTGGTCAGAGCTGCCGGGTCAAACCGGTTTTCTACAACAATAAGATTGTAATAACTTAGCTTGCCAAACACCTAAAAAGTCATGTAAAATTTATTATCAAACAAGAGTAGTCCATCACGATAAATCTAACCATGTCATAAATACATCAACACCACTTTTTATTTCCCAGTACTTCACTTTAAAATTTTGAATTACACGTAGTAAAATGTTGGATCATATTTACCCGTCAGCATCATAGTAACTAGCAGGGTACCCGCGCGTTGCGGCGGCGAGTACCCTGAAATAAAATTTTCTGGTGAATCATGTATTTTAGTTTATTATGTTTTTTTTTACAATACATTTACGGATATCAAGAATTTCGTTTAGCTCATGCCCGTTGGCTCGTGTTCGTTCGTGCTCGAGCCCGTTTGGCCCATGCCCGTTTGGCCCGTGCCCGTTCGGGCTCGAGCCCATTTGGCCCGCTGCCCGTTCGGGCTTGAATATTTGTATCATGTGCTTTATTATTTGTATTAGTGACATTTAATGCAAGAATTGTGTTTAAGTTGGTTGTACAATATGCTTGATAATTTGTATTTCTTATGTAAGGGGTGTTTTAATTATTTAATAACTGCATTAATTGTATTTATTGACCCGTTAATTAATTGTATTTAATGTACATAATGATTTATTTATTGTATATAATGTTAGTATTTCTATTTTAATTAGTTGTACTTTGAGCTTAAGAACTTGTAAATGTTAGAAAATGTGTTTTAATTACTTGTACTTTTAGCTTTATAACTTGTATTACTTAATTTTAAGTATTTCTATTAATAGTAGGCCTTTGTGCATTATAAGATAGTTAGATTATGGGCCAAACTTTTTAAGCCCGTTGAGCTTCCTTATTTATTGGTTCAAGACTTCAAGTAAGTCATAGTAACTTTTTGAACACTTTGCTAAGGTCGTTGAGATCGAGATTTTATTTGATGTGGTTTTATTTACATAGATTGTAAGATCGGATAAAAAAACGCAAGTAATTTATTACCAGTTTCTTTTTACTTTTTTATATCATTTATTTCTAACTGCACCTTAGGGCATTGGTGAGGGCGTATTAATTCATACCAACTTTCTTTTTAAATTAAATTTGCATATTTTTTTTGGAACAAAAATTTTAAATTTGTATTTAATAAACATTTATTAAACTTATATATTTTACTTAATTAATTGTAATTTTTAATTTAATTATACATGTAACTTAATATGAGCCAATGATGATCAGCCCAGCTGGTTAGAGGCACTCTCGGTTTTACTCAAAGTCTTGAGTTCGATCCTTAGGGATGGCAAGCCTTGGGTTTTTCCCTCCGAATACTTGTAACGACCCATGGTCAACATCTCGTTGTCTCGGGTACGTGCAAGACCTCACTATTATTCAGTGAGGTTTCCCTGGTGTCGTATCCCGACTGAATGTTCGGGAAAAAACAAACTTAATATGAGACGGCGAGAGTATAAAAGTAACTTTACCATCAATTGCCGTGGAACTATCAAAAGCTTCCGTAAATTTAAGTTTTTAAACCTAAATTCATAAGTTTAACCCAACACCCCCTAAATACGAGGTCTTTTCATTTTCCATATCCCAAACATACCCATCACCACACATGACCACAACTATTGAAACTGTACTAAATTGTGTTTGTGACAATATTTTTCCTCTTGTAGCCACACAAAGTTCAATGTTTATGGTTTTAGGCTGTTGTGTTCTTGTTTTGGTGCAATTTACTAATTTTCCAAATTGATGTCTATTTCTAAGTAAACAGACCAAAAGCATGTACTCTGACTCGAACTTTAATTAATATATATTGAGCGACAAGTATATGAGCCATCTCCAGGAACTGGCGCTGATGGAACAACTATTTTCAAATGTTTGTATACAAAACACTTTCACAAAAAGAATTAAGCATCAGATCGCTTAATGTAAAATTGTTTACTGGATTTTAGATTGGATTTCCTTTGATAAGCCATCTGTAAGTTCCCCTGCCAAACCAATAATACATGTTTTCATCTTCTCAAAGGTAAATATGTGTTATGCTATTCTGCAAGAAATTTGATTAAAAGTCACGAAAGTTCTCAAATGCTATCACCACACTATCGATTACATTGACAATTAAAATTCTAGTAGGTGTAGTTCTGAGATATTTGTCTAGATCGGTTTTGATACAATCACTAGTGAATAGCTGTTGTAACTAAAGCTGCATATCAATTAGGAAATTAGGGTCTTATAGAAACAAACAATCAGTTCAAAATTACTCAACACATAATAGGAACTTGTTATCAATATTTAGGAAAAACATTAGATAGTAGACACTCTTTTTTATCAGGGTTCTTAAACTTTCTGCAAACGAACTCTCCCTGATTCAATTACAAAATCCCTGAGTTTAACAAAACTAGGACGATAAGTTATTCCAGCAAAGTGGCCGTTGAACATTTTTATGTCTTCAATTGTGTTTGTTCGAGGATAATATGCAAACAATTTCTCATCATAATTGACCATCAAAATGCCTCCATCCTTAAAACCCTTGAGAAGAGCAATAGGTTCAAACATCAGTAGTTTAAGGCAAAGACTTTGCCTAATGTTAACCAATTTATGCCACGATTTCTTGATACCATATTCTTTCATCACCCAAATCGTGACATCAATATTACGATTATCACATTGACTTAAACAACCATTTAGTACACCCAGACTTTGGAAGGTTATCTTAGGCACATTCGTAGCATCAAAAGGAGGTGAGGGGAATAACTTAAATGTCTCGCTATCGAAATCAAAAGTGCAAATCTTTTCAGGACAATCCTCATCACGAATAATCCAATGAACATGACCATTTAGATATGGACCGCTATTAAATGGTTTCTAATCCAATGAACATGACCATTTAGATATGGACCGCTATTAAATGGTTTCTTTCGGTCGTCAAGCCAATAAGGGACGCGACCAAGACTTCTACATTTGCCTGTTCCAAGAGTGTATACTTCAGCTTCTAATAAATCTGGCCGAGACGTTGTAGGATTCGGATTTGTTAATAAATGTGTTAATAAAGTCCGTATGACTTTGTATTTCCCCGTTACTAAACCGACTCCAAAACCACAAACAATCGACATTTCATCACATACAGAAAAGAAATAATGCTTAGGGAGCATCATATACTCTCGGGTAATTGGATTACATATATAAGTGTTGTCGCTGTTATTCCCACTTTCTGTCAAACAAACCAAGCCATTAATTGACCCGATTGGGAGTTTTCTGAACCTTTTGACACTTTTAGGAAACGAAGCACGATTAAGGTCAAAGCTCATGCGAGGGTCATGATACAAACGGTGGTGATGAACTTCGTCTTCGATGTCCACTAACTTCAATATTCCTTGCCCAAAGTTGTGCAATTCTTGTATAGTGAAATGATGAAATAAGAGGCTTGCGGGTGATCTCGAGAGATGAAGCTTAACAAAGTAAGCTTTTGAAACCAGAATACGCCACTTCTTGCATACACATTTGCAGTGGATGATTGTCTTGACCGGAAGTCTTGAGAGAATATCGACCATAACATTCGTTGGTAAATCTTCCATACTGATATGGCTGATAACTTTTACATTTTGTTGTGGTTGTATGTGGTTTGGAGTTTGGCTGTGGGTATTCAAAGGTTTGGAAATGTATTGGCCCATAATTACCGATTCATAAGTTTTACAGGTTACAAACAAGATTTAAATAGGCAGTTGAAAGTTATTAGACCGTGTGTAGTGAGGCGTGGTAGTGCGGTGTTTAAAGGTTTTGAAACTTGAAATGAATTTACTGCCCAAAAAATTAGTTTAAAAGGGGGGCTTTTATTGATACCAATATTTTTTATTAAACATACCAAAATTGATTAAACAATTGAAATGCCTTTTAATGATGAAAACTAGATGATGACCCCACGTTGAAAAACTTTGATACGAGTGTTTTTTGTGATCTGGTTTCACTTTTTTTTTTCTTTTTTTTTTCTTTTCCTTTTTGAAAGTATTCATTTTTTTTTTTTATTTTTTTTTTATTGTTTATTTGTTATGTTTTTTATATTATGTTATTTGTATTTGTCTAATGTGTTTTTATTTAATTAAACAACAACAACAATAACACGTTAACATTAACACATTAAACAACTACAAAAACAACTGTTATAATTCAATTAACAACTACAAAAACAACTGTTATTATTCAATTAGCAACTATAAATTAACACATTATTTAAAACAACAACACCTACTACACATGAAGATTATTTATCCCATCTAAATCATTTACTATGTTTGTCTTTGTCTAATCTCAGTATACAGGTGTAATCGATCGTAATATAAAGTTGCCCATTCGGATTCATCGGCAACTCTGAACGCCCTCCATTGTGGGTGAATATCTGGAATTGGTGAATTTTCATCTAGCGTCAGATGAATAAAGTGACCACAATCCTCACTCCCCACACAGGCAATCACAAGGGGACCAGTTCCTTGGATTGGATTGGATTTGGACCGGAAAAAAGCGAAAAACACGTATAACTTTGTGTACTTAAAAATTAAGATTAGACAATTTATATACTTAATTACATCAGATTATAACTGTTATTAAATGTAGGAAGTTATTAGTTAGGAAGTTGTAGTTAAATTTTGTTATTTTCAAAAAATAGTAAATTTTGTTATTTGGGTGCTGTTAAATGATGCTAAAGTTATTGCAAATATTTATTTGGTTAACAGTTTTTTTTATTTGGGTGCTGTTAAATGATGCAAGAGAATTATTTATTTGCAATAACTTTTGTACTTGCAAACATTGTCGAAAAATATTTATAGATATTCCAAATAAAAAAAAGCTGTTAAATGATGCTAAACATTGTCGAAAAATATTTATAGTTAAAATTTGCAATAACTTTTTTTATTTGGGTGCTGTTAAATGATGCTAAAGTTAAATTTTGTTATTTTCAAAAAATATTTATAGATATTCCAAAGACAACAGCTTTTGTTATTTTCAACACATTGACCGAATTAATTGATGCTAAAAGTGGCTTGGAGAACTACGAATTCCGAATTCCAATACATTTACTTTCTGACCCAAAAAAAATCTTGGTCAAAATACACTAATTATCATAGGGTGGGTTTATTCAAGCCCCCCCTTTGACTACTATACAAGCCCCCTTTTTTGTCCTTTTTGTATAAAGCCAAATGTTATGTCTCCTCAACTACCCTATCCAGTTGTCTTTTTTGTAAAAATGTGTTGTCCCTTAACTGTTCTAACATTTATAAAAGATAAGAATAGAAATGTTTGACTAACTTTTCAAATGTGTAGAAAATGTGTGCTCCTTTTTGTACTTTTGTCCTTTTTTTTTTTTTTTTTTTTTTTTTTTTTTGTAGTGTTTATTTTTTGTGTAATATTTCTTTTGTGTAATGTTTTTTTATACAACTTTTTAATTTCGTCTTTAACTTTTTTTTATAACTTTTTTTTTACAACTTTTTAGAAAAAAAAAACATTAAAATTTTTTCATATAACCTTTTTTTAGAACTTTTTATAACTTTTTTTTTTTATAACTTTTACAAATTTTTTTTACATTTTCTTAGAAAAAAAAAGAATTAAAACTTTTTTATATAACTTCTTTTACAATTTTTTTTAGAAAAATAATTTTTTTTCTATTTATTTTTTCTGAAATAATTTTTTTAGAAAAATAATTTTTAAAAAAAAATAGTTTTTTTAGAAATTTTTTTAATTTTTTTTAGAAAAATAATTTTTTTTTATTTCGAAATTAATTTTTTTTTCCATTTACTTTTTCGAAATTAAACAATTTTTTTAGAAAAATATTTTTTTTTAGAAAAATAATTTTTTTTATTTCGAAATTAATTTTTTTTCTAAAATAATTTTTTTAGAAAAATATTTTTTTTATTTCGAAATTAATTGTTTTGTTATGACAATGTAATGTTTATTTCTTCTTTTTTTCTTTTTTTTACTTTGTGTCTTTTTTTTTTTTTTTTTTTTTTTTATTTTTTATGTATAATGTTTATTTTTTTGTGTAATGTTTTTTTGTGTAATGTTTTTTTTGTGTAATGTTTATTTTGTGTAATGTTTATTTGTACACGTTAACGTTAACACATTAAATAACTAAAATAATTTTTTTTTTTAAAATTAATTTTTTTTATTAACAAAATTAATTTTTACTTTTAAACTAACAAACAACTTTAAACTAATAAACAACTTTAAACTAATACTAGTAAAATTCAACAAAAGCTCATACAGTGATTAAATGCTTTGGGTACAGATGGACAGATGCATTAAATGCTTTGGGTACAAGAAAAAAAGGGGCGCGTGGGACAGATGGATTAAATGCTTTGGGTACAAGATCAAAAAAGGCCACATGATGCGACAGATGGGACCTATTCTTGCAGAAGCCCCCTACCCTTTGACCATAAGAGGGGCTTGTATAGTATGACCCATTATCATATTACTTTTTGACCACATTAGACTTTTTTTGTACATTTAACAGCACCCTTTAAAAGTCGCTAGCCTTTTTGAAAAGACTCCAACCTCCGAGGTTTTATTAACTTGACTAAAAGTATCAGTAAAAATAAGATGAAGCTTTTTAACATCCAAAAAAAAGAAAGGAAAAAAAAGAAAAATGTTAATGACACGTGGCAAATGATGATTAGACATAGGCATATAAATTTGTCTTTATAGTCACTCGTGTGCACTGCACATTTTTTTTAGAAGGTGACTTTTTATTTTTTGGTTGGAGTTACAACTAGCCACTTTGGCAGGCCATCATTCACCACATGCTCAGACTATATTGTCTGAACAGGATTCACGCTGGGCGTAATGGGGACTACAAACGGCATCCGCCGGGAAATCTTACCGCCTCCACACGACTTCCTCGCTGGAGTAACGGCCGGATGAAAACCGGGGACGGCTCAGATTTGAACCTGCGCAACATTGGCTTACAGACTCTCCTCTTCATTGCCTAATATCAACAGAGCTGGTGGTTCACAAGTGAGGACTTTCCGGTAGGTCACCCACCTGGTCACTCACCTGGTACTACTCTCACCCGTGGCTCGCTTAACTAACTGAGCTTCAACCACTAAACCGCAAGCTTGGTGATTCGTGTGCACTGCACATGCATGGCATATATGAAGATGTTTTTTCAACCGTGAGAAAATACAAAAAATTTGAAAAGAAAAAAAGGTTTGTGAAAAAATACTGAAAAGTTTCAAAATAAAGAGGAGCTTGGAGAATCAAGAACGTTGCAATTTTTCTTAAGGGGAAGTTTGATGAGAAAGATTGGGAGAAAAATCATAAGTACAACATTTTTCACAGCTTTTGGGTAAAGGGTTTTACCCTGGTAAAGTATGAACATATCATTTTTCACAGCTTTTTATTACATAAGCTCCTTTTTATTGTGAAATTTTTTCGTAATTTCAAAAACTCTTTCTATTACTTTTTACAATCTTCTCACAGGATCAAAAGACTTTTATTTGATATGCTCTTTTATAATAAACTCATCATAACTAAATTCAGTATGTGAGTAAATTGCAAAACTCCTCTTCATGGTTTGGTCAAATTACAGACGCAATCTCTATAACTTCGATAAATCGTGTGAGAAATTTTAGCGTGCAATTAGTACCAATAGGAAGACCTAAGGAAAGATGAGGGATACATTCAAAATTAGAAGCAAGAGAGTTGACATTCGACGTGTTAACGTCACGTTTATACATGTAACTTAATATGAGACAGCGAGAGTATAAAAGTAACTTTACCATCAATTGCCGTGGAACTATCAAAAGCTTCCATAAATTTAAGTTAATTGTATTTTGTGTGTGAACACCAAGTGTTCGATGAAATGCATTAATTGTATTTTGTTTTCGAAAACCGAGTGTTTGATAAAATGCCTCAATAGGAATGTTGCATTATGATGGTTAAGTTAATGAACGACCTATGACGAAGGAATACAATTATAATGGACAACGAGGAAGGCCTCGAGCCTTTGTTTTACATATTCTTTGCTATTTCTTTGTCGGTTTCCATATTCAAATTTTTTACTTCGTGCAGTGCTTACCATTATAATGGACAAATGATTTTACAATTGTATCAGATTGATTGTAAAAAAATTTATGAAACGTCCAGACTTTTTTGTGTTCCATAAAATGTGCCTCAATGAGAATTTTGCATTATGATGATTAAGTTACTGGGCAAATAATTACATGAGTATCAAACGTTTGTAAAAAAAACCACGGAAGCCTTATTAACTTTTCTCTTGTTGTGCAGTTAATAGAAGAGCATGTCTTTTTTGAATCGATCTATAGAAGACTTTCCAGAAAACATCATAGCCGATATTCTATCAAGACTTCCTGTTAAGAAAATCATCCACTGCAAGTCCGTATGCAAGAACTTAAAGGATTATTTCACACCTGGTAATGGGTTTGGAGGTACGGAGTGTACACCCATCAGGTCACTGTTTACCCTGACTCAATTAGTGGTTTTGGTTCTGCTGCTAGTGTTATTGATACTACTGTTGATGCAAAACATTCTGCTGCTAGTGTTAAGACTACCAGTTTCTACTGCTAGTGTTAAGACTACCAGATCAAAGTTAGTACTGCTAGGCTAAGTTAGTACTGCTGTACATAACAGTTAGTACTGCTGGACTTAACAGTTTGTACTGCTCGTTTAAACCACTGATCCCTGATATTATGGAAACTGTTATGGTATGATTAATGGGCCGTTAATTATTCATAATTTCATGGGCTAGGGTTTGAGTAATCTCTATTATAAATAGAGATCATAACTTTACTGCATGGAGATAAGAACACAGAAACCCTAAACACTTGAATACGATTTGGTTCTTGATTTGTGCCTAAAACAAGAACGTCACTTGGTCTTATCCCATAGAGATATTCGTGTAACCCAGGCATAGGGTCGAATAGTTTCTATTGGAAAGTGATTACACGATTTCAAGTGAATATCCGGTACCTTGATTATTGATTATCTTTACCCTGATCTGGGATCAATACACAAACCAACCAACAATCAATAGAAACTATTCCTGTGATAATCAATGGTTGCTGCTATGAGGCATATGGCTGCTAATTTTTCCAAACTGGAAAAGTTTGAAGGTGTCGATTTCAGAAGATGGCAAAAGAAGATGCAATTCTTGTTGTCAATCATGAATGTGGTGTATGTTCTGACCACAACCATTCCTGAAGATCATGGGGATGATGCTACTATGGAACAGATGAGTAGCAGAAGCAAATGGGAGAATGATGACTATATCTGCAGAGGATTAATTCTCAATGGTATGTCGGATATTCTCTTTGACATTTATCAGAATGTTGAATCTTCTCGAGAACTGTGGGATTCCTTGGAAGCCAAATATATGGCTGAGGATGCATCAAGTAAGAAGTTCCTTGTAAGTAATTTTAACAATTACAAAATGGTCGATTCTAGACCTGTCATGGAACAATACAATGAACTTCTTAGTATACTTGGTCGATTAACACAACACAAGATGAACATAGATGAGGCTATTTCAGTCTCTTGTATCATCGATAAACTACTTCCTTCTTGGAAAGATTTCAAGCATATGCTAAAGCATAAGAAGGAGGAGTTAACTCTTGTTGAGTTGGGCAGTCATTTGCGCATTGAGGAATCACTCAAGGCGCATGAAAGTGACAAGCCAAAGAGCAGCAATACTGCTGGTCCATCAGTTGTCAATTTGGTGGAGCATAACAACTCCTCCAGGAACAATGACAACAAGGGCAAACGTAAGCATCAGGATAACAACAAAACTGATCCTAACAAGAAGTCAAAAGCTACTTGTTGGAAGTGTGGTAAAACTGGACACTTCAGGAAGGATTGCAAAGGTGTTAAGATTGGCAATAAAGCTAATGGATCAGGCACAAGTGGATCTGGGAATGGTAATACCAATTCCCTAAAAGGTCAGAATATATTTAATAAGTCCTTTGAGATTTATTATGTTACGTATATCTCTGATGTGTACTTTGTGCAGGATGATGATGTTGCGTGGTGGGTTGACTCTGGAGCAACAACTCATGTGTGTAAAGATAGAAGTTGGTTCAAGACCTACGAGTCAATGAATGATGGTTCTATTCTTCATATGGGAAACGAGTCAACAACCCTGGTGCATGGAAAAGGATGTGTGGATTTGAAGTTTAGTTCTGGAAAGATTGTTTCTTTGTTTAATGTTTTACATGTTCCTGTTATTAGAAAAAACTTGGTTTCTAGTAGTATTTTGAATAATTGTGGTTATAAACAAGTTATTGAATCTGATAAGTTTGTTTTGTCTAAACATGGTGTGTTTATTGGCTTTGGTTATTTATGTAATCGTATGTTCAGACTTAATATTGCTCATGATATGGTTAATTCTGCTTTCATGTTGACATCTAAATTGAATGATTCAACCCTTTGGCATGCTAGACTTGGCCATGTACACTTTAAAAGAATGCAAGATATGTCTAAGGATGGGTTAATCCTAGCATTTGACATGGACACTGAAAGGTGTAAAACTTGTATGATGAACAAGATAACTAAGAAACCATTTCAAAGTGTAAAACGTGAAACTAAAGTGTTGGAACTAGTTCATAGTGACTTATGTGATTTACATGCTACCCCCTCTTTGGGGAATAAGAAATACTTTGTGACTTTTATTGATGATGCTTCTAAGTATTGTTATGTTTATTTATTACATACTAAGGATGAGGCATTAGATAAATTTAAAGTATTTAAAACTGAGGTTGAATTGCAACAAGAGTCCCTGATCAAGAGATTAAGGACTGATAGGGGAGGTGAATACATGGATACTCTGTATTTTCAGTTCTGTTGGTATAATCCATGAAACGACTGCCCCCTATACTCCTCAGCAAAATGGTATTTCTGAAAGGAAAAACAGGGTGCTAAAGGAGATGGTTAATTCCATGTTGTCCTATTCTGGGCTAAGTCAAGGGTTCTGGGGTGAAGCTATGTTAACAACTTGCTATTTATTAAATAGGGTTCCCAACAAAAGGAACAAGACAACCCGTTATGAACTCTGGACTAAAAAGAAACCCAACCTGAATTATCTCAGGGTTTGGGGTTGTAGGGTAGTTGTAAGACTCCCTGATCCAAAGCTAAAGACTTTGGGTGAAAGAGGCATTGAATGCATCTTTGTTGGATATTGATGAGTGTGTAAATACTCATCATTTTACACCCATTAAAGACACAAAAATGACCAAAAATGCCCAAATTATACTGCAGATATCCTTGGTTTGTGTTTTTATGTGTTTCAGGTACAAAGGATTGAAAACGGAGCGAAAACGAGCATTTTTGGATCGACTCGACAACAATTATACATTTGACCAAGTGAAGACAAAAGTCAAAGACAAAGTCAAAGTCAACCCCCAAAAATACCAAAATGACACAAATGGTCCTTGGAAATAATTTTTATATTTGGCAGCCTTGGTCCTTGGATTTTCAGATTTTACAACAATGGTCCCTCAAAGTTAAATTCAATTCCAAATCCAATCCTAACTAATACTACTTGGCTGGACTCAAATTAATCACCCAAGCCCAATCCCTTTTAAAATAAAACCCAACCTGTAACTAAACCAGGTTTGACCCCAGTCAAACCTTTCTTCCTTCCCACTTGCCGCCAAACCATACCACCCTCACCCACCATTTGAATCAGGGTGTTCTAAGAATTGAACCCTTCAACCCATTTGAATACCTGAAGATAAAATACACACAATGTTTTCAAACACTTAAATACTCCTAACACTATACAAGCCATGTGTCCATATCCAATTCATAAATGTTGTAAAAGCTAAAAGTCCAAAGCTTCCTGAAGCGGCAAAACTTCAACATTTACATAGGTGGTTCATCTTTATTCATGCTCCTGCTAAGCACTTTTTCATAGAAAATTAACCATTGAGAAGTAAAGACTTCATCCTCCTTTTCAGCAGGTTCTGAGCACAACCTTGGGATGAAAATAATCATGTGCTCCAGTCCACTAAATGTTCAGCTTTCCACATTGAACTCAGCTCCCAAGTTTCCTCAGGAGGGAGTTGGGTGTCTTAGCATTCAGTGACTAAGTTGGACTTAAACCCATCCCTTTAGCAGACTTTAAAACCAAGTCTCTAGCCAAACCCTTCGTCAAGTGATCAGCTAAGTTTTGTTGAGATCTAACAAACTCTATAGATACCACCCCATTCATGATAAGCTCACGAATCATGCTATGCCTGACACCTAAGTGTCTAGACTTCCCATTGTACATTTGGCTATAAGCCTTTGCCAATGTAGCAGCACTATCACAACGGATAGAAATAGGTGCTATAGGTTTAGGCCATAATGGAATCTCAAGAAGCAAGTTTTTCAACCATTCAGCTTCTTTACCAGCAGCAGCTAAGGCCACAAATTCAGATTCCATGGTTGAACTGGTGATGCAAGTTTGCTTCTTGGATGCCCAAGAAATTGCACCTCCACCAAGTAGGAATACCCAGCCACTAGTAGACGAATTGTCTTCAGTGTTACTGATCCAACTTGCATCAGTGTATCCTTCTAATACAGATGGATAACCAGTATATGAGAGACTATAGTCCATAGTTCTCTTCAAATACTTCAGTACCCTCTGAATTGCTTGCCAATGATGAGCACTAGGATTACTAGTATACCTGCTCAATTTTCCAACAGCAAAAGCAATATCAGGTCTTGTACAAGTCATGGCATACATTAAGCAGCCAATCACCCTAGAATACTCAAGTTGAGATACAGCTTTACCTGTATTAGGCATGAGCTTCTTACTTGTATCCATAGGAGTACTCACTGGAGTACAATCAAAGTAATTAAATTTCCTCAACACCTTCTCAATGTAATGAGACTGAGATATTGAAATTTTGTTACTTTCATGTTTAATCCTTATACCAAGGATAACATCAGCCTCCCCCATATCCTTCATGGAGAACCTTGATGACAAAAATTCCTTTGTTAGGTCAACTTGATTTTGGTCAGTGCCAAAGATCAACATGTCATCAACATATAGACAAATGATGACTCCTTTACCAAATTCATCAAATTTGCTATATACACATTTGTCAGACTTGTTAAGTGAATAACCACTAGACAAAAACCACTTCATCAAACTTTTGATGCCATTGCTTAGGTGCCTGCTTCAATCCATATAAGGACTTAATCAGTTTGCACACCTTGTTTTCATTGCCAGGCATGATGAAGCCCTGAGGTTGGTTCATATAAACCTCCTCATCCAATTCACCATTCAAGAAAGCTGTCTTCACATCCATCTGATGAATAATTAGATTGTGAATTGATGCCAAAACAAACAACAATCTTATGGTACTGATACGAGCTACAGGGGCATAAGTATCAAAATAGTCAATCCCTGACTTTTGTTTAAAGCCTTGAATGACTAGTCTAGCCTTGAACTTTTCAATAGTTCCATCTACCTTCATTTTCTTTTTTAAAATCCATTTGCAGCCTAGAGGCTTGCAACCAGGTGGTAGATCAGCCAACACCCAAGTGTTGTTGCCCATGATGGAGTCCATTTCATCATTTATTGCTTCTTTCCAGAAAGCAACATCCTGGGACTTCATTGCTTCATCAAATGTTTTGGGATCATCCTCAACATTAAAGCAATAGGAGTGTTGGTCAGAGACCTCATCCCTTGTTCCTTCAATTAAGTACAATTGAAACTCAGGTCCAAATGACTTTGGAGTCCTAACCCTTTTGCTCCTTCTGAGCTCAGGTTCAGGTTGTTGAACCACAACCTCATCAGGAACCTCATCAGAGATTTCTGATACACCAACATCGTTAGTTCCATTAGGAATCCTCTGACTTGGTCTAGGGACTGATGAGAATCTATTCTCATCAAAGATTGCATCCCTTGATTCATTTATTGAGTTAATTGAAATAGATTCATTAGGTTCAATAATATAGAACCTATATGCCTTGGAATGCTCAGCATATCTGGTGCCATAAGGAAAAACTTGAGCAACGGTGAATGGTCCAGACCAACGGGTTTTTAACTTGCCCGAGAAAATCTTTAATCGAGAATTGAAGAGGAGGACACGATCATCAACGTTGAAAACGCGGTTTTTGATTTTGGAGTCATGAATCCTCTTCGTCTTCTCTTTGTAGATTAAAGAGTTCTCGTAGGCTTGATCCCTAAGCTCGTTTAATTCATTCATTTGAAGCTTTCGGTGATCACCCGCGGTTTTGAGGTCAAAATTTGCATGTTTTAAGGCCCAATAGGCCTTATGTTCGAGCTTAATGGGCAGATGGCATGCTTTTCCGTACACTAGCTTGTAAGGAGTACACCCAATGGGTGTTTTGTATGCTGTACGGAAAGCCCATAAAGCATCATCTAATTTATCGGCCCATGAGGCCCGGTTTTCGCCAACAGTTCTCTCCAAGATACGTTTCAATCCACGATTGGAAACCTCGACTTGACCGCTTGTTTGCGGGTGATACGCGGTATAAAGACGGTGAGTGATACCGTACTTAAGCATGACCTTTGCAAATTGGTCATTGCAAAAGTGTGTACCACGATCACTAATGATAGCACGGGGAGTTCCAAACCGAGCAAAGAGAGATTTCAAAAATTTACAAACTACTCGGGCGTCGTTAGTGGGGAGTGCTTTCGCTTCAACCCATTTAGACAAGTAATCGACGGCCACGAGGATATATTTGTTCCCTCGCGAAGACGGGAATGGCCCCATAAAATCGATGCCCCATACGTCAAAGATCTCTCAGACTTGAATTGCATTTTGTGGCATTTCGTCTTTTTGCGAGGTTTTTCCTTGACGTTGGCAAGAGTCACATGACTTTACCAAGTCGTGGGCATCACGGTAGATAGTTGGCCAAAAGAAACCGGAATCAAAGACTTTTTTGGCGGTGTAGTTCGGGCCATGATGTCCCCCGGTGGGTACATTGTGGCAAGCCTTAAGAATATCAACGGCTTCTTGGCCGTGAACTCACCGCCGGATGACTTGATCCGCACACACTTTGAACAAGTCGGGGTCGTCCCAAAAGTAATGCTTAACATCTTTGAAGAATTTCTTCTTTTGTTGGGACGACATCCCTTTCACAACAAAATTCTCCGCATGGTAATTTGCAAAGTCGGCAAACCATGGGGTACTTGGATCATCCTTTAATGAAACCATCCCAAGTGTCTCGAGAGGAAATGTTTCGGTAATTTCCTTTTTCTCGAGAACACCTTGATGAGGTGATGAACTCAAATAAGTACATTTTATTACCGTCATTTATCCTATTTATTTGACTTGTTTTATTATATTATCTGTGAGAATTGATACGTTAATGTTTACTTTTGTAATTCTCAGGTAAAAACAAGCATTTGGTGAAACTTGGCGATTTTGGACTAATTATGGAGCAAAACAAGCAAGAAGTTAAGAGTCTACTGAAATGTACAAGATCAAGACTATTCTGCTCCAGATACGCCGCATCTTGCTTATTACATACGGCGCATCACTATCCAGATTTCACAAGATACGATCCAAGATACAAGAGGACATGCGCCGCATCTATAAATGGAGTTACGCCGCATCTTCTGGCGGTGTACGAATATTCCTGAATATATTAATCTTGGACCCCACGCGAAGTTAAGTCAATGCGCCGCATCTTACCTCAGACAGAAACTATAAATACCCCAAAGTCAGACGACTTTAAAAAAGACTTTTGGTACGTACGATATTCAAAGGACAGAAGCCCTAGGCCGAATTCAGTCGTGATAGCAGCACAAGACACACCTAGAACGAAGATACGAGAGCTGTAAGAAGGTCCTGCATGTATTCAATTCATTAAGTAGTTTTGTTTTATTGTATTAGTACACTTTAATTGATCAGGATTGATGGGCTTGTGATCATGGATTGACCATGCACTTCAACTCCCCTTAAAATTGCTTTCCCATTAATTAAAGTTTATATGTTGATGTCTTTGGTGACTTTTATTAGTGCATTGATAACCTCTGTGTCTAGCTGAGCATTGCTTGGGTCGCCATGCCCCTTCCTCGCCTATTTATTAGATCGCCTATGCATTCTATCGTCTGTAGAAAAGTAGGAAGAAAGATAAATGGGATAGTCATAAGTAATCATTAAGGGTTTACTCGCCGATAAGATTAGAACCAACGAGAAAGGACTTAATCTCGGTGCGTTGCATCGAACTATACACTTCATATAAAACTAGCAATAAAACAAGTGACAAGCTACTTAATTATTAGGACAGGTCTTCTTATTGTCTCGAGTATTTATCTGTGTACGTGTGTGCTATTCGCTGATTCGTGCCTATTAGTTAGTTTATTATTTAATTGCAACCAAGCCGTGCCAGTCTCTCAGGCTGAACCCCCTTGCGTTAAATTATGTTGTATAGCTAACTTAAGATATTAAAATACTGATTAGAATAACTAGATAATACGTTCCACTCTTAGTGATCGACACTCTACTTACCATTATATACATACTGACCGGGTACACTGCTCGTTAAAGTGTGTGTGTTATTGATAAGTCGGCTAAATATAAATTTAAAACTTGAATACTGCTAAAACCACAACGACATACCGTGGGTATAAATTAGAGCACTCGCACGCACGCATCATGAGGGTTCTCTAATCTGGACAAATGATCGGCGGAGAGATTCTCTGCTCCTTTTTTATCACGAATTATAACATCAAATTCTTGGAGTAGGAGAATCCACCGAAGCAATCTCGGCTTAGCATCTTGCTTAGCAAGGAGATATTTTAGAGCCAAATGATCCGTATACACTATGGTCTTTGATAAGACAAGATATGGTCTAAATTTCTCAAAAGTATAGACAACAGCCAACAACTCTTTCTCAGTAGTGGTGTAATGAGATTGAGCATCGGTCATCATCTTGCTAGCATAGTGTATCGGCTGAAAGTACTTAGATTTTTGTTGCCCCAGGACTGCCCCAATAGCATAATCACTCGCATCGCACATGAGCTCGAATGGCAAGTCCCAATCGGGGGCAACTAAGATCAGTGCTTCAGTTAGCTTCTTTTTAAGAATTCCGAATGCTTCAATGCATTCGGGAGAGAAGAAGAATGGAGCATCTTTTTCAAGAAGATGGGTCAGAGGCCGGGCAATTTTAGAAAAATCTTAAATAATTCGACGGTAGAAACCGGCATGACCAAGGAAACTTCGAATTCCTTTGACGGTGGTGGGATGAGGTAGCTTAGCGATAACATCGACTTTAGCTTGATCTACCTCAATCCCGGCACTGGAAATATTATGGCCGAGGACAATGCCCTATTTGACCATGAAGTGGCACTTCTCCCAATTTAGAACAAGATTGGTGTCTTCACACCGTTTTACTTGTCTAAATGGGTTGAAGAGAACTATGGACTATAGTCTCTCATATACTGGTTATCCATCTGTATTAGAAGGATACACTGATGCAAGTTGGATCAGTAACACTGAATACAATTCGTCTACTAGTGGCTGGGTATTCCTACTTGGTGGAGGTGCAATTTCTTGGGCATCCAAGAAGCAAACTTGCATCACCAGTTCAACCATGGAATCTGAATTTGTAGCCTTAGCTGCTGCTGGTAAAGAAGCTGAATGGTTGAAAAACTTGCTTCTTGAGATTCCAATGTGGCCTAAACCTATAGCACCTATTTCTATCCGTTGTGATAGTGCTGCTACATTGGCAAAGGCTTATAGCCAAATGTACAATGGGAAGTCTAGACACTTAGGTGTCAGGCATGGCATGATTCGTGAGCTTATCATGAATGGGGTGGTATCTATAGAGTTTGTTAGATCTCAACAAAACTTAGCTGATCACTTGACGAAGGGTTTGGCTAGAGGCTTGGTTTTAAAGTCTGCTAAAGGGATGGGTTTAAGTCCAACTTAGTCACTGAATGCTAAGACACCCAACTCCCTCCTGAGGAAACTTGGGAGCTGAGTTCAATGTGGAAAGCTGAACATTTAGTGGACTGGAGCACATGATTATTTTCATCTCAAGGTTGTGCTCAGAACCTGCTGAAAAGGAGGATGAAGTCTTTACTTCTCAATGGTTAATTTTTTATGAAAAAGTGCTTAGCAGGAGCATGAATAAAGATGAACCACCTATGTAAATGTTGAAGTTTTTCCGCTTCAGGAAGCTTTGGACTTTTAGCTTTTACAACATTTATGAATTGGATATGGACACATGGCTTGTATAGTGTCAGGAGTATTTAAGTGTTTGAAAACATTGTGTGTATTTTATCTTCAGGTATTCAAATGGGTTGAAGGGTTCAATTCTTAGAACACCCTGATTCTCGAATATTTGAACGTGTAATGTACTAAGATGAGAATTCAATCTTCAAGATATTTTCATTTATGCACATGTTTGTTTTATGTTTATTTTTCATGCAAAGTAAGTGAACTAAATTTGGGGAGGATTGTTGGAAAATTTAGTGCACTTGAGGGATTATTTCACACCTGGTAATGGGCTTGGAGGTACGGAGTGTACACCCATCAGGTCACTGTTTACCCTGACTCAATTAGTGGTTTTGGTTCTGCTGCTAGTGTTATTGATACTACTGCTGATGCAGAACATTCTGCTGCTAGTGTTAAGACTACCAGTTTCTACTGCTAGTGTTAAGACTACCAGATCAAAGTTAGTACTGCTAGGCTAAGTTAGTACTGCTGTACATAACAGTTAGTACTGCTGGACTTAACAGTTTGTACTGCTCGTTTAAACCACTGATCCCTGATATTATGGAAACTGTTATGGTATGATTAATGGGCCGTTAATTATTCATAATTCCATGGGCTAGGGTTTGAGTAATCTCTATTATAAATAGAGATCATAACTTTACTGCATGGAGAAAAGAACACAGAAACCCTAAACACTTGAATACGATTTGGTTCTTGATTTGTGCCTAAAACAAGAACTTCACTTGGTCTTATCCCATAGAGATATTCGTGTAACCCATGCATAGGGTCGAATAATTTCTATTGGAAAGTGATTACACTATTTCAAGTGAATATCCGGTACCTTGATTATTGATTATCTTTACCCTGATCTGGGATCAATACACAAACCAACCAACAGATGCTTGTTTCAGACTCTTATTTTGTCAATCTTCATCTCTCAAGATCACCCGCAAATGTCATGATCCGTCATGAGCTAGGAGAGTCTGAGTTTGACTCGGACTCTGAGTTAGAAGATTGGGATGAACCATGTGCTTTAAAGTGGTTGGAGATTAAAGGTGAACTGGATGACACACATTTACCCCACGAAATCATCATGAATATTGATCTTAATCTTGTATCTGTTTTTCAAGATTCTACTGTCCTTCTAGTGAGCTATTCTATGGTCCTATTCCTGAATATGATAACACCTACATATGCAATCCAATTACTAAAGAATATGTGATCCTTCCTAGGCAAAAATACTATAGAATAGCTCCTGCGGGAATCGTTTATGGTTTTGGAGTCAGTTTACATATAGAGGAATACAAAGTGATACGGATTTTTCAAGGGTATATAACAGCAGAAACTACATACCCTCATATATCAGAAGCTGAGGTGTACACTCTTGGCACTGGACAATGGAGACGTCTTGGTCATGTTCCTTATTGGATTAGCGGATCCCATGGGGGGGGGGCTTTTCTGAATGGTTGTGTTCATTGGGTTGTTCGTGATCAAGATTCCCCCGAAAAGCTTTGTTCTTTTAATTTCGACAATGAGACATTTCAGTTATTCCCATTTCCTCCTTCTGATGAACTAGCTGGTGATATTCGTTACCAAACGTTGGGAATTCTACATGGGTTTCTGAGTCTAACTGATACATCCCATTATAAATTCAATATCTGGGTAATGAAAGATTACGGGATCAAGAAATCTTGGCACAAAGAGGTGGTGATCATGGAAAGTATCACTCCTAATATAAATTGGCCAATGAGAAATCATGTGTATCTATTGGAGGCTCTAGAAGATGGAACAATTTTGATGTCATTTAAAGAAAAATTGTTTGTATATTGTCCTCGGAAGAAAACAATTGAAGGGGGAGTATTTTCCAAAATCGCTTTCGCTGGAATGTCTTATCATCCTAGCTTTGTTAAACTCCAGACCTTCGAATCAGAGAGAGTTCATGTGGGATTGTGCTCCAAAGGTCAAGAAAAACCCTATCCCGAACTCCCATTGTTTGATTAATAAGACATAGTTCTCTAGTGCAGCGAAGTGTATGATTAATTAGACATTGGTGGCATACGGTGAATGACAATGTTTCTTTGTAAAATGCATGCAGGTCCTGATTCCCCATTGGTGGTTCATGAAGAGTTGATGCATAAGGACAGGTAGGAGTGCACCAAGCATCATCCCATGTCAAAGAGATAGTGAGTTGGTTACAATAAAAGGTAGGTCTATAAATTGCACAACTATTAAGACGACATTAAAATGTGTGTCATGATATTTTCCCTCTTGTGTCGACACTAAGTTGAATGTTTGTAGATTGTGTCCTTGTTTTGGTGCAATTTACTAGTTTCCCAAACTGATGTCTATAGTTTCAGTTCAAATGCACGTACTATGATACGATTTAATTTGTTTGTCATACAAAACACTTTTACAGAAAGGATTAAGATTCTTTACTGACCTTCAGTCTGGACTCTGGAGTTCATTTGTTAGCCTATTTGTATATTTCCCCTAGGAAATACATGTTTTCATCTTCTCACATTAAGGTAATACATGCTATGCTGTTTTGCAAGAACTTCGATAAAAGCCACGAAAGTTCTCAAATGCTAGTCCACTTGAATGGCTTAGGCTCCAAACCTGTGGAGCATACCACTAACACTCATCACCACACTATTAATAAATTTACAATCCAAAGTCTAATAGATGTAGTTCGGATAAAAGAAAAGCAAGTTTTTGGACTAGAAACATTAGTTCATGATGAAATATCTAACTTAGGAAGGTTTTGATATGATTACTGGTGAATAGCTGTTCTATGTAATGCAACACTTCAATCATGCCTCACATAAATTCATGAAGTCTTTCATCTATGTATTGGTTATATTAAAAGTGGCATATGAATTAGGAAAATAGGGTCATATAGAAACAAACAATCAAATTAAAATTACAGAACACATAATAAAGAAACTCAGGAAGGACATTACATAGTCATATAGTTAAGTTATTAGGCAAATAGTTTCGTGACAATATCTTTCCTTTGTAAAAAATGATGGAAGCCTAATCAACTATTCTCTTGTTCTGCAGTTAATAGAAGATCATGTCTTTTTTGCAATTGATCTATTGAATACTTTCCAGAAAACATCATAGCTGATATTCTATCAAGTCTTCCTGTTAAGAAAATCATCCACTGCCAGTCCATATACAAGAACTGGCGGGAACTTATTTCAGACTCTTATTTTGTCAATCTTTACCTCTCAAGAACAACCGCAAATGTCATGATGCGTCATGAGCTAGGAGAGTCCTCTGACTTTGACTCGGACTCTAAATTAAAAGATTGGGATGAACCAGGTGCTTTAAAGTGGTTGGAGATTAAAGGCGAACTGGATGACATACATTTACACCACGATATCATCATGAATATTGATCTTAATCTTGTACCTGTTTTTCAAGATTCTAATGTTCTTCTAGTGGGATCCGTCAATGGTTTGATCTGCCTGTGGCAGTATGGTCCTATTCCTGAATATGATAACACCAGCATATGCAATCCAATTACTAAAGAATATGTGATCCTTCCTAGGCAAAAATACTATAGAATAGCTCCTGCGGTAATCATTTATGGCTTTGGAGTCAGTTTACATACAAAGGAATACAAAGTGATTCGGATTTTTCAATGGATTTAAACAGCAGAAACTACATACCCACATATATCAGAAGCTGAGGTGTACACTCTTGGCACTGGATAATGGAGACGTCTTGATCATGTTCCTTATAGGATTAGCGGATCCCCTGGGGGGCTTTTCTGAACGGATGTGTTCATTGGGTTGTTCTTGATCGAGATTCCCCTGAAAAGCTTTGTTCTTTTGATTTCGACAATGAGACATTTCAGTTATTCCCGTCTCCTCCTTCTTATGAACTAGCAGGTGATATTCATTACCAAAGTTTGGGGGTTCTAAATGGTTTTCTGAGTCAAACTGATACATCCCATTTTAAATTCATGATTTGGGTAATGAAAGATTACGGGATCAAGAAATCTTGGCACAAAGAGATGGTGATCAAGGAAAGTATCATTCCATGGCCGACGAGAGAACGTGTGTATCTTTTGGAGGCTCTAGAAGATGGAACTATTTTGATGTCTTTTAATGACAAATTGTTTGTATATTGTCCTCGGAAGAAAACAATTGAAGGGGGAGTATTTTTCGAATTGTATCTCACTGGAGTGTCTTATCACCCTAGCTTTGTTAAACTCCAGACCTTTGAGTTAGAGAGAGTTCATGTGGGATTGTGCCCTAAATAAAGGTCAAGAATAATTCTATCTCGAACTCCCATTCTTGTGTGATTAATAAGATATAGTTTCATAGTACAGGAAAATGTATGATTGATAAGACATATTGATGACATATGGTTAATGACAACGTCTCTATGTATTATGATGTAGGTCCTGATTCCCCTGTTGGATGTTCGTGAAAAGTTTATGCATGACTAAGGACAAGTAGGAGTGCACCGAGCATCAATCCAAGTGCAAGAGATAGTGAGTTGGTTACAATAAAAGGTAGACCTATGAACGTACAACTATTGAAACTGTACTAAATTGTGTTTGTGACAATATTTTTCCTCTTGTAGCCACACAAAGTTCAATGTTTATGGTTTTAGGCTGTTGTGTTCTTGTTTTGGTGCAATTTACTAATTTTCCAAATTGATGTCTATTTCTAGGTAAACAGACCAAAAGCATGTACTCTGACTCGAACTTTAATTAATATATATTGAGCGAAAAGTTTAAACATAGGAGCCATCTCTGGGAACTGGCGCTGATGGAACAACTATTTTCAAATGTTTGTATACAAAACACATTCACAAAAAGAATTAAGCATTAGATCGCTTAATGTAAAATTGTTTACTGGCTTTTAGTTTGGATTTCCTTTGATAAGCCATCTGTAAGTTCCCCTGCCAAACCAATAATACATGTTTTCATCTTCTCAAAGGTAAATATGTGTTATGCTATTCTGCAAGAAATTTGATTAAAAGTCACGAAAGTTCTCAAATGCTATCACCACACTATTGATTACATTGACAATTAAAAGTCTAGTAGGTGTAGTTCCGAGATATTTGTCGAGATCGTTTTGATACAATCACTAGTGAATAGTTGTTGTAACTAAAGCTGCATATCAATTAGGAAATTAGGGTCTTATAGAAACAAACAATCAGATCAAAATTACTCAACACATAATAGGAACTTGTTATCAATATTTAGGAAAAACATTAGATACTAGACACTCTTTTTTATCAGGGCTCTTAAACTTTCTACAAACGAACTCTCCCCGATTCAATTACAAAATCCCTGAGTTTAACAAAACTAGGACGATAAGTTATTCCAGCAAAGTGGCCGTTGAACATTTTTATGTCTCCAATTGTGTTTGTTCGAGGATAATATGAAAACAATTTCTCATCATAATTGACCATCAAAATGCCTCCAT
This sequence comes from Artemisia tridentata subsp. tridentata, assembly GCA_021014915.2. Taxonomy (NCBI): domain Eukaryota; kingdom Viridiplantae; phylum Streptophyta; class Magnoliopsida; order Asterales; family Asteraceae; genus Artemisia; species Artemisia tridentata. Next base: position 57,423,369 of record CP139509.1, on the reverse strand, counting down.
CCTTCAAACCCTCGAGAAGAGCAATAGGTTCAAACATCAGCAGTTTAAGGCAAAGACTTTGCCTAATGTTAACCAATTTATGCCACGATTTCTTGATACCATATTCTTTCATCAACCAAATCGTGACATCAGTATTACGACTATCACATTGACTTAAACAACCATTTTAAACAACCATTTAGTACTCCCAGACTTTGGAAGGTTTTTTTTTTTTTTTTTTTTTTTTTTTTTTTTTTTTTTTGGTGCAAAAGGTGAATTATATTAATCATCACAAAATTATATACAACAATGAAGAAAGAGTTACAAACATGCCTATACTCTTCTTTTAATATAAACATCAGACCATATTCAACAATGAGATACCAATTCTCTAATTCAGACTATCTAAAGACTATCTCAGACAATCTTCCATAGAATAGCAGATGATGCGCGTGATGTGTCGTTGCGGTTTAGCAGTTTTAATGCCTACTCAAGTTTTAAATTTATATTTAGCCGACTTATCAATAACACACACACTTAACGAGCAGTGTACCCGGTCAGTATGAAGATAATGGTAAGTAGAGTGTCGATCACTAAGAGTGGAACGTATTATCTAGTTATTCTAATCAGTATTTTAATATCCTAACGCAAGGGGGTTTCAGCCTGAGAGACTGGCACGATTTGTTGCAATTAAAATAATAAAATAAACCAATAGGCACGAATCAGCAAGTAGCACACACGTACACAGATAGATACTCGAGACAATAAGAGGGCTGTCCTTATAATTAAGTAGATTGTCACTTGTTTTATTGATAGCTTTATATGAAGTGTATGTAGTTAATCCTTTCTCGTTGGTCCTATTCTTATCGGCGAGTAAACCCTTAATGATTACTTATGTCTAAAAGTTATTCCTAAGTGATCAATTTAGAAACAACCGTGGGAGCCACATTATGTCCCGCAGTCAAATGCCCGCAAGCCACTAATAAACACAGAGGTTATCAATGCACTAATAAGTAGTAACCAAAGACATCAACATATAAACTTTAATTGATGGGAAAGCAAGTATTAAAGGGAGTGCAATCTTTCCGTTGTCACATTACACAAGCCACCAATCCTGATGAATTAAAGTTTGCTAACACAATAAAACAAAACTACTTAATGAATTAAATACATGCAGCACCTTCTTACAGCTCTTGTATCTTTGATTTGGGTGTGTCTTGTGCTGCCTCCTTGACTGAATTCGTCCTTAGTTCCTACTGTTCGGTCTTCGGTGTTAGGGTTTTTGGAACTTGTAATTCGTCTGGTCTACGGGGTATTTATAGTTTCTGTCTGAGGGAAGATGCGGCGCATCTACTAAGTAGATGCGGCGCATGTACTTAACTTCGCGTGGGGTCCAAGATTATAATATTCAGGAATATTCGTACACCGCCAGAAGATGCGGCGTAACTCCATGATCAGATGCGGTGCATGTCCTCTTGTATCTTGGATCGTATCTGGTGATATCTTGATAGAGATGCGGCGCATGTCGAGAGTGAGATGCGGCGCATCTGGCAGAAATTGACTTGATCTTGTCCATGTCAGTAGACTTTCACTTTATGCACGTTTTGCTCCATTATTAGTCCAAAATCATTAAGTTTCACCAAATGCTTGTTTTTACCTGAGAATTATAAAAGTAAATGATTAAGTATCAATCCTCATACATAATATAGTAAAACAAGTCAAATTAATAGGATAAATGATAGTAATAAAATGTACTTATTTGAGTTCATCAAATATCCCCCCACTTGAACTTTACTTATCCCCAAGTAAACCTTAGAATTTCATTTATGAAAATGTATCCTAAAAGATGTTAGGATTTATTTTTTTATATTTAAGCATGTATTCGTTCATTTCATAATCACACAACTAAACACTTAACGAATTAGAAGTAAAATAAAATAAGTAGATAAAATCAAATCTAATCGTTTAACTGTCCAGTCGCGACGAATATTCTATCATAAGCTTGGCAAGTATACACATCTCCACCACTAAAGCTAAGGAATAACAAGTCTAAAGCGGTAAAAAGGGTTTTTTGGCTTAAGGGTTAATTATTCTCTTTTCACTATCGATCTCAAATTCCAGAAAAGGCGACAAAATCACAAATACATGATCGAATCCACGAACACGATACTTGCAATTGCTCAAATCCTTAACTCGAATAGGCTAAAGATAGGTCCAAACTTCACCAATAATAATATATCAAAAAGGGCGACAAAATCATAAATACATAGCCGAATCCACGACTACGATACTTAAGATTGCTCAAATCCCTAATCTCAATAAATCAAAGGTTCGGTTGGATAAAGAATAATAAAGGGCATGGATAATATTTGGGATATAAATTGGTGTAAAATGAAAAATAAACAAAACAAATAAATTAAAATCCTAAGTGTGGTTAATCACTATCCCAACCATCCCATGAATAAGACTCATATCATCGAATAACTCACGCTTTAACACTTGAAACACACGCTTTAGGTAGACACGAATTATACTCAACAAAATCTTAATCAAAGAATAAACCTTAACTGGCGTTCCCATAACTGCCAATTCCCATTCAATCCATAGATATAATACAACAAATAGTGGTGATATCGACCACTTACATAACTTTACATAAGTTGGTTAAAATAAACATCCAACTTTTCTTTCTTTTTCTTTTTCTTTTCTTATTTTTTTTCGATTTTTTTTTTTTTTTTTTTTTTTTTAAACTTAAACATAAACATAGATGTGTAAAATTTCACCACATCACTACAACTTTCTTTCCGGATAATTTTTATTCATACTTTTCATACTTCAGAAATAGTAGTAATAGTGAAAGTAGTAAACACACGAAAAATAAACTTCAAAATATACAATATTTACTTTCACTCCAATTGCATTGTGCAATTTCCCGACCTAACCATAGATAATGAATTACGCACGCGAACACAGGTAATGTAAGGAAACACACTCTGCCTATAGCAATTAACCAACCACGGATTTTAATCTACAGGGTAGGCTAAGGTGTAAGGGTGTAACGAAACATTTTAAACATAGGTGTAAGAAACGAAAGGAATGGCTCTGAGTGTTTTTCTAGGGGTATCTTACTCTAAAAATGAGAGTAACAAAAGGGTTTATACGAGGGTTAACTAACCGGTGTAGTTAGCTAATGACACATAACATATAAAGGCTATTTGGTGTAATCCTAGAATTTTACCAAGTTAGACAAGTCACTCCAATTATATAAATAATACTCATTATGGTGGTCTCGAATAGTATACAAGCCAAGTTCTAAAGTTTACAAGTCACCGGCACACTCATAGATTTGTGAATTTTGAAAAATCACAATTTTTGAAAATAACGTCATGTGTGCAGTTATGTAACTTAGATCTTAAACAAAAACATGCTAAAATTTTTTTTAAGTTTGATATATTAAGCACATTTTTAAGCATAATTTTTGAAAAAGTTTAGGACAAGTAAGTGTTAAGTGTTCTAATTCTCCAATCCCCCCACTTAAGTTAAACAACGTCCTCGTTGTTTGTATAAAAGGTTAAAAACTGGAAAATAAAAGAATTAGAACAGAAAAACTCCCCTGAGATTTGCTCGGTATGATCCTCTATTAGTATAAGAGCAAAAATCAACTTCTTGTGGATTAGAATGTTAAAGCTTCATACTTGATGTATCCACAGGAAATCCAGGAAACTATAATACCACCAACACTTTAAAACACACCTAAGATAAGAAAGGTTCAAACTTGCATAATACATTAGTAGTTAGGAAAAATAAAACTCAAAAATTAAAACTGAAAATCATCAGGTCAGTCGATGCGCCGTATCTTATTGAAGAAGATACGCCGTATCGAGCCTGGAATAATACGGATCAGAATAAAGATGCGCCGCATCCTTAACCAGGGATGCGCCGCATTAAAATAAACTGATAAATAGTTTTAAAGTCGAAAATAAAAATGTAGAAAAATAAAATAAGATATGACCATTGCAGAGGATGCGTCGCATCTCAGAGTTGAGATGCGCCGTATCTTCGTGCGGCCTGGACTGACTCGACACAGAAAACAGAATAATAAAAGAAAATTCGGGTTGTCTCCCGGTAAGCACTTGTCTTTATTCCAGAGTCTTCAAGTTAGACTCACGTTCAGCTCTTTATTCCAATACGTCGGGTTCAAACTCCACCACCTCGTTCTCATTATCCTCGATTCTATTATCAAAGTATTTCTTCACACGTTGCCCGTTTACTTTGAATATATAACCATTTTTATCGCATATTTCAATAGTTCCATATGGATACACTTTCTTGACAACGAATGGTCCCGTCCATCTCGATTTAAGTTTACCAGGATACATCTTTAATCTGGAATTAAATAGTAGCACTTTCTCTCCAATAGCAAACGTTTTATCCCCACGTAACCTCGAGTCATGCCATCTTTTAGTTCTTTCTTTGTAGATCTTAGTATTTTTGTAGGCCTCATCTCTTAGTTCATAGAGTTCATTAAGTTCCATGAAACGGTTCTTCGTTGCAGCTTCCATATCCATATTACAATTCGTCAAAGCCCAATATGCACTTTGTTCAATTTCGACCGGTAGGTGGCATGCTTTTCCGTATACAAGACGAAACGGAGTACATCCCGTTGGTGTCTTATAGGCTGTACGGAATGCCCATAAAGCATCATTTAATTTGTCAGACCACCCTTTAGGATTATATCCAGTCGTTTTTTCAAGAATTCGCTTAATAGCCCTATTGGTTACTTCAGTTTGCCCATTGGATTGAGGATGGTACGCGGTGGAAACCCTATGATATACTCCATATTTTTGCAAGGCTCTTCCTAGATGGTGATTACAAAAGTGTGTTCCCCTATCACTAATCAATGCTTTAGGAATTCCAAACCTAGAGAACAAACTTTGCAAAAACTTAAGTACTACCTTGCTATCGTTTGTTGGTAATGCTTGCGCTTCGACCCATTTTGATACGTAATCAACAGCAACCAAAATATATTTATTACCTTTAGACTCAGGAAACGGTCCCATGAAGTCCAATCCCCATATGTCGAAAACTTCACATACATGAATATAGTTTTGCGGCATTTCGTTTCTTGATGTTATATTTCCGGATCGTTGACACGCATCACATCCTTTTATATATTCCTTTGTGTCATCCAACATAGTGGGCCAATAAAATCCCGCGTCAAGGATTTTTCTTCTTGTGATGACTGCACCGTGATGTCCCCCCGTTGGCCCTGAATGGCAATGTGCCAATATTGCTGGAATGTCATCACCATCTACGCATCTTCGTATAATATTGTCAGGACATAATTTAAAGGCATAAGGTTCATCCCAAATATACTCGCTAGAGCGAGTTATAAACCTCCTTTTCTCGTCGGATGTTAGCCCTTTTGGAATTTCATTTGCAACAATAAAGTTTATGAAATCGGCATACCATGGTCCATTATTATTGCTCTTAATTCCTACCATCATAAGGTGTTCATCAGGAAAGTCATCAGCTATTTCCCTTTCGTCAAGCACCTCCATATCAGGGTTTTCAAGTCTAGACAAGTGGTCAGCAGCTAGATTCTCGGCACCCTTTTTATCTTTAATTTCAATATCAAATCCTTGGAGCAATAAAACCCACCTAATAAGCCTTGGCTTGGCATCCTGTTTATTGAACAAATACTTCAAAGCAGAATGGTCAGTGTAAACCATAGTTTTCGACAATATAAGATATGATCTAAATTTATCGAATGCAAAAACTACTGCTAAAAGTTCTTTTTCCGTGGTGGTGTAGTGTTCTTGGGCATTATTCAATGTTTTGCTAGCATAATAAATCGGCTTAAATTTCTTATCTATCTTTTGGCCAAGTACGGCTCCAACAGCATAATCACTAGCATCACACATTAGTTCAAAAGGCAGATTCCAATCCGGCGAAATTATAATGGGTGTAGAAGTCAGTTTTTCTTTAAGTATATTAAATGCCTTTTTGCAATCTTCAGAAAAATCAAACTTTGCATCCTTTAGCAATAATTGGGTCATAGGCCTAGATATTTTTGAAAAATCCTTTATGAATCTACGATAAAATCCAGCGTGCCCTAAAAAACTTCTAACGCCTTTTACGTTAGTGGGGTAAGGTAGTTTAGCAATTACATCAATTTTAGCTTTATCGACTTCTATACCTTTCCCAGAAATCTTATGTCCTAACACAATTCCCTCTCTAACCATAAAGTGACATTTTTCCCAATTAAGAACAAGGTTAGTTTCTTCACACCTAGCAAGCATTTTATCAAGTTTAAAGAGACAATCACTAAATGAGTTACCGAACACCGAGAAGTCGTCCATGAAGACTTCCATAAAGTCTTCTACCATATCATGGAAGATAGCCGTCATACAACGTTGGAAAGTAGCAGGGGCGTTGCATAGTCCGAACGGCATTCTCCTATAGGCGAAGGTTCCATAAGGGCAGGTGAAAGTCGTCTTCTCTTGATCCTCAGGGGCAATGGGTATTTGGAAGAAACCTGAAAAACCATCCAAAAAACAATAATAATCATATCCTGATAGTCTTTCTAACATTTGATCAATAAATGGAAGAGGGAAGTGATCTTTTCGCGTAGCATCATTGAGTTTGCGGTAGTCGATGCAAACTCTCCATCCGGTAACAGTTCTTGAAGGGATTAGCTCATTGTCGTCATTGAGTACTACCGTAATTCCTCCCTTTTTTGGTACAACGTGGATGGGACTGACCCACGAGCTGTCGGAAATTGGGTAGATAAGTCCGGAGTCAAGTAACTTTACGATTTCATTTTTCACCACATCTTGGACTTTAGGATTCAAACGCCTTTGAGGTTGGATAGTTGGTTTGAATTCATCCTCCATAAGGATTTTATGTGTACAAAATGACGGCCTAATTCCTTTAATATCAGACATACTCCATGCTAATGCTCCTCTTCGTTTATATAGTACCTACAAAAGAGATTCTTTTTCTTTTGGCGTTAAGTCAGATGCAATAATAACGGGTGAATTAGTATTTCCGTTTAAATAAGCATATTCCAAAGTAGAAGGAAGATCCTTAAGCACAGGTTTAACATTATCAATTTCAGTAGCACTAGCGGAATAAACCTGTTCTTTAATTATATCGCTGCTGTCATCAGATAGATGCGCCGCATCGAGGTTTTCGATGCGCCGCATCGCGTTACATACAGCAGAATCAGCAGCTAAATTATAATCAATAGTATTCTCATCAACTTGATCTTCTATAGCAATTGTGTTTTCCAAATTTTTAAGCAGAAAAGAATCAAGCAAATTACTTTTTAACAATTTCTGAGTAAATTGATTAATCGTGTCATCAGAAACATCAACATTATAACATTCATCATCATCGGAATTATTTTTACTCATAGATTGTTCCATGTTAAACTCAACCTCATCTTTTCCTATGGTAAGAGTTATCTTTTTATTAAAAACATCAATCATGGCCCTAGCAGTGGCTAAAAATGGTCTTCCTAATATTATAGGAGTTCTAGAATTTTCAGGCATATCTAGGATAACGAAGTCGATAGGTAATTCAAATTTATCAACTTTTATTAATATATTTTCCGCTATTCCTAATGGGTATTGTATGGACCTATCAGCTAGTTCTAAGCACATCCTAGTAGGTTTTGGTTCACCAAGACCTAATTTATCATACATAGAAGAGGGCATAAGACTTATACTAGCTCCTAGGTCGGCTAAGGCATTTTCAATATGCAAATTTTTAATTTGACAAGGAATAGTGAAACTCCCTGGATCTTTTTCTTTAGACGGAAGTTTGTTGAGCAATGCTGCTGAGCTTCTTTTTCCCATTGTTATGGTGCAAGCCTCTTCGAGTTTAGACTTGTTTGTAAGCAAGCCTTTCAGATATTTAGCATATTTCGGCATTTGCACTAGGGCTTCCATAAATGGTATGCTTAGCTGCAGCTGCTTGAGATTCTCCAGGAATTTCTTTTGGTAGGCATCATCTTTCTCTTTCCTTACCCTATGCGGGAAGGGTGGTGTTGATCGTTTAGGTTCAACAGAAGGTTCTCTTCTAATTACAGGTTCTGGATCAGTCTCTTTTGGTTGCTCTTGCTCAGGTGGTAAAGATTCAGGGGAAATTTTGTTTGTACTGTCATCCTCGGGTGTTTCTCCGATTTGAAAGGTTGACTTTCCGCCTCTAGTTGTAATTCCTTTCAGATCGTGCCTTACCAAAAGAACCTTGTTAAGCACTGTTGACAATTGGTGCACTTCAATTGCCAAATCATTGATCATATTGTTTTGTTCCTTTAGCAACAGCTCATGACTGCCTTTGAATTCAGTGATAAAGTTCCTTGCTTCATGATGTTCTTGTTCATTGGCTTGAGCGATTAGAAGTGCAAACTCTTCCATAGTAAGGTTTCTTTGGGGTCTTCCGAACCAGTTTGGGAAAATATCGAACATTGTTCCTGAAAATTAAGAACAAGAGGATTTCAAAGTAAAAGTTTCCTAGTATAAGGGTAAGTCAGAATATTTTCCGTTCGGAAATTAGAAAAGAATAAAGTTGCTGATATCTGCAGTCGATGCGCCGTATCCAAAAAGTTGGATACGCCGTATCTTATAATCGTTAAAATTTAATCAGACTTATTCAGAAAATAGATACGCCGCTTAGAATTTAAGAATGCGCCGTATCGAATTAATTAATCAAAAATCAACTTATCTAATTAAAATTAAATGCGTCGTATTAACGAAAGTTAATGCGCCGTATTTTCGTTACGTTTAAAAATAAAAGATTTTTGATTCAGTAAGATGCGCCGTATCGATAGAGATCGATACGCCGTATCTGTTTAATAATTCGCAAACTGTTTTTAATTAAAATAATAGATACGCCGTATCTGCTAAAGCAGATGCGTCGTATGGCGTTAACGTTTAGAAAAAAAAATTTTTTTTTGTTAAAAAAAGATACGCCGTATCTTGGGGAAAAGATGCGTCGTATCGAATTAATTAAACGCGTTGTATTTTAAAAAAAATTAAACGCAATACGCCGTATCTGAGAGATCAGATGCGCCGTATCGTTTGATTTAGCACAGTACAACGATAGCAGAACAGAAAAATACGAAAAATAAAAACAAAAATTAAACACACAAACAAAAATAAACACACAAAAATAAAAAGAAAACAATTAACACACAATACAACAAATATGCAAAATAGTACAATGATGCAATTAATCTAATAAAAAAGAAAAAACTAATTAAAATACTAATCAAATTAACAGATAATAACAATTCACTCCCCGGCAGCGGCGCCAAAAAACTTGATGCGCGTGATGTGTCGTTGCGGTTTAGCAGTTTTAATGCCTACTCAAGTTTTAAATTTATATTTAGCCGACTTATCAATAACACACACACTTAACGAGCAGTGTACCCGGTCAGTATGAAGATAATGGTAAGTAGAGTGTCGATCACTAAGAGTGGAACGTATTATCTAGTTATTCTAATCAGTATTTTAATATCCTAACGCAAGGGGGTTTCAGCCTGAGAGACTGGCACGATTTGTTGCAATTAAAATAATAAAATAAACCAATAGGCACGAATCAGCAAGTAGCACACACGTACACAGATAGATACTCGAGACAATAAGAGGGCTGTCCTTATAATTAAGTAGATTGTCACTTGTTTTATTGATAGCTTTATATGAAGTGTATGTAGTTAATCCTTTCTCGTTGGTCCTATTCTTATCGGCGAGTAAACCCTTAATGATTACTTATGTCTAAAAGTTATTCCTAAGTGATCAATTTAGAAACAACCGTGGGAGCCACATTATGTCCCGCAGTCAAATGCCCGCAAGCCACTAATAAACACAGAGGTTATCAATGCACTAATAAGTAGTAACCAAAGACATCAACATATAAACTTTAATTGATGGGAAAGCAAGTATTAAAGGGAGTGCAATCTTTCCGTTGTCACATTACACAAGCCACCAATCCTGATGAATTAAAGTTTGCTAACACAATAAAACAAAACTACTTAATGAATTAAATACATGCAGCACCTTCTTACAGCTCTTGTATCTTTGATTTGGGTGTGTCTTGTGCTGCCTCCTTGACTGAATTCGTCCTTAGTTCCTACTGTTCGGTCTTCGGTGTTAGGGTTTTTGGAACTTGTAATTCGTCTGGTCTACGGGGTATTTATAGTTTCTGTCTGAGGGAAGATGCGGCGCATCTACTAAGTAGATGCGGCGCATGTACTTAACTTCGCGTGGGGTCCAAGATTATAATATTCAGGAATATTCGTACACCGCCAGAAGATGCGGCGTAACTCCATGATCAGATGCGGCGCATGTCCTCTTGTATCTTGGATCGTATCTGGTGATATCTTGATAGAGATGCGGCGCATGTCGAGAGTGAGATGCGGCGCATCTGGAGCAGAATTGACTTGATCTTGTCCATGTCAGTAGACTTTCACTTTATGCGCGTTTTGCTCCATTATTAGTCCAAAATCATTAAGTTTCACCAAATGCTTGTTTTTACCTGAGAATTATAAAAGTAAATGATTAAGTATCAATCCTCATACATAATATAGTAAAACAAGTCAAATTAATAGGATAAATGATAGTAATAAAATGTACTTATTTGAGTTCATCAGCAGACAACATTTTCATTCCAGAAACTGCAGGCAAATTCACACATTTGCAGGTAACAAAGCAGTTCTCAATTCACCTTTCCATGCACCAATAACCATCTAACTACATTTCCATCTTACCCTTCCCACCTTGATCATTCAACCTGCCACCATAATGACCAAGGTAGTACCGGTTAATGGCTTCATTAGGAACCCTTTACCCTTCCACTATAAGGCCTATACCAAATGAGCTACATTTCCATCTCGAAAATGGCTTCATCCATATGGGAACACACACCCTACAGTGAGGACCATCCATTACCTCCTTTGGCAGTACATAACTAGGACCATGTAGGATCATCTTTCACTCCTCATAATTCCTAGAAACATGTACTGCCCACCAGCTCACTAATACCCTTCATAGATGGAAACTCACTTTATGGTTTAAAAAATAGAACATAAACTGTCTCAACCTAAACCTTCCCATTAGTTATCTAACAAAGACCTACCATGGGGATGAATAAGCCAAAGACAGCCATGTGCTAATTTAGAAACCAAGGTACAGAGCCATCATCTAATAGTGAACTCAATTCTCAGACAATTTCTAATGCAGAGAAATTTCTGAGAAGGTTAAAAACCTGAGTATTAGCAGAGTTAACAATTCACCTCTGCATTTTAAGATCTCTCTGATTCCAGACACAATCTAAACAGAATTGCTCAATCATCAATAAGAATTTGACCTCCCATCAGCAGGATACTACTTTATGATGCTATGAAGACTCAAAATATGAATCTCAAAACACCAAGGTACTAGCCATCTGCTGAACAACCAGATATACAACACCCCCATTTACTGCACATACATCAACATTTATTTGCTGAGATGAATATTTTTGAACTTGATATCCATTCTCTTACTACATTGTTAACCTGTACAGAATTCAACACCCTGATGCTCATGAGTCTTAGTTTCACAGATTCCAAAATGGTTTCAAGTAAAATCTCAGCAGGTCTATTTTCAGAAGTGAACTGCCTCTTATTTCTTTCTTGCCATATGTAATACACCCCAGCTCCTAGAACAATTTTGCTCACAATACTTCTTATGCTTCTGTTCTTGAATCTTGTGGCCATGGCATTTATTAGATCCCCCCAATTCAAAGGAAGGTCAGTTGCATATATCTTCCTTTTAAGAGCACTCCATATCTTTCTGCATATGTACATTGGAAAAAAAGATGAGCATGAGAGTCCATACAAGAATTGCATAAGGCACATCTCATACTATCATCTTTATTCCACTTGTATAATCTGTCTTGGGTCTGCAATCTTCCATGGATAGCCATCCATAGCACAAACATATGACTAGGAATTCCTTGAGAGAACCATACAAGATTACTCCACCTTACCTCAGGAACTTGTTCTCTAAAATCATCCCATACTTGCTTAATGGAAAACTGTTTGATGTCTCCACTCTTGCTTCTCCAAACAGTTTCATCTTCTTTATCAATAATATTTGGCACACTGAGATTAACTATTTCAGGGAATTTCTCAGCCCACACATCCTTCCAAGCCCATTGGCCATTCACAATAACATCTGCAACAGTAGCATTGTTGGAAAATCTTGCCTCATAAACATCTCTTCTACTAATTCTTTGACATAACTGGCCAATCTCACTCCATTTATCATACCAGACAACAATTTTTTTACCATTGCCAATGTTATATTCAATATGCTTTTTAGCATCTTCTCTAAGGTCTAGAAACACCTTCCATATCCAACTATCATTATGTTCAACCTCCACTTCCCAAGGAGGTGAGGGAAATAACTTAAATGTCTCGCTATCGAAATCAAAAGTACAAATCTTTTCAGGACAATCCTCATCACGTATAATCCAATGAACATGACCATTTAGATATGGACCGCTGTTAAATGGTTTCTTTCGCTCGTCTAGCCAATAAGGGACGCGACCAAGACTTCTCCATTTGCCTGTTCCAAGAGTGTATACTTCAGCTTCTAATAAATCTGGCCGAGACATTGTAGGATTCGGATTAGTTAATAAATGTGTTAATAAAGTCCGTATGACTTTGTATTTTCCCGTTACTAAACCGACTCCAAAACCACAAACAATCGACATTTCATCACATACAGAAAAGAAATAATGCTTAGGGAGCATCATATACTCTCGGGTAATTGGATTACATATATAAGTGTTGTCGCTGTTATTCCCACTTTCTGTCAAACAAACCAAGCCATTAATTGACCCGATTGGGAGTTTCCTGAACCTTTTGACACTTTTAGGAAATGAAGCACGATTAAGGTCAAAGCTCATGCGAGGGTCATGATACAAACGGTGGTGATGAACTTCGTCTTCGATGTCCACTAACTTCAATATTCCTTGCCCAAAGTTGTGCAATTCTTGTATAGTGAAATGATGAAATAAGAGGCTTGTGGGTGATCTCGAGAGATGAAGCCTAACAATAGGCCACTTCTTGCATACACATTTGCAGTGGATGATTGTCTTGACCGGAAGTCTTGAGAGAATATCGACCATAACTGTAGAGGTCGACTTTTCTTTGGAAAGATGAACCGAACCCTTCCCTTTATCACACAAGAACTCGACAAGACCTTGATGACTCAAAAACACATATTAAGAACAAGAGAAGTGGAGTGGATCATATGGTAAAAACTCTAGTCGAATGTATATTAGCTTGGAGAAGGAAATATACAAAGAACAATGTAAAACACACACACACTCTCTTTCACAGTTGGAGACATAAGAGATAATGAGAGAGTGTGTGTGGTTTTGTATGATCGACTGCCATCACATGGGTTGGATGGGCTTTTCATTTGGACCTTAATGTGGGCTAAGTATATGCACTACACATATATACTAAGTAACTATCAACACTAATGCTACTAGCCCACTAAACTTAATATATATTATACATGACATTTAGTTCTAACTAACAAATGACCATCACTTCCTAAATAGCATAAATTAAATGCTAACAATAACATTCGTTGGTAAATCTTCCATACTAATATGGCTGATAACTGTTACATTTTGTTGTGGTTGTATGTGTTTTGGAGTTTGGCTGTGGGTATCCAAAGGTTTGGAAATGTATTGGCCCATAATTACTGATTTATAAGTTTTACAGGTTACAAACAAGATTTAAATAGGCAGTTGAAAATTATTAAAGGTATATTTTTTTGGTTATAGCGGTGTTTAAAGGTTTTGAGACTTGAAATGAATTTACTGCCAAAAAAGTAGTTTAAAAGTCGCTAGCCGTTTTGAAAAGACTCCAATCTCCGAGGTTTTATTAACTTGACTAAAAGTATCAGTAAAAATAAGATGAAGCTTTATATGTGCGTTTTGGTTTTAGTCGTCGGAGGCATGGAGCAGAGTGCTACCTTTTCAATATCAACACATCTCGGAGTGAGAGGTCGATAGATTATGCAGTGTTCTCCGTGAGAAATGAAACAAATATCTTTTAAGAGATATCTGAGCGGATAGGAGGGGTGGTGCAATGCGTCACTGGGTCCATAACGTCTTGTCTTCAATATCAGTATCACCTTAGTGAGTACCGATAGCAGATGTATTGACCCGGTTTCTGACCTAAGTTTTCATGGAGGGCTATTTCTTTTCACCCTTTCATTAAACTTTTCTTTTTCATTCTTCAACCCCTTCTTTCTCCTTTCTCATTTTACTCCTTTTTTCAATCATACCTAAGGACTTCTAATTCTAAGCTATTGGAATTGTCCTTGGGTAGATCCCTCCGGTTCTGGCGGATCATTGGACATAACCTAACCATAATCACCTTATTACTCCATGATTATCCTAGATTATTTGTCACATGCCATTAAACCTTGTGAAAATCTCTCAAAGTGTTTATGAGAAAACACATTTAGTTAACACATTGAGAGTTTTGCATTTTTGAAATACTCCCCCTTCACACGTGCTCATGCATTTTTTAAATAAATTGCACATGTTGGGTAGAGTTCGCACATTTGAAATGATCGATTTTCAATGAACATGACCTTCGCGAGACACGCTTACATCACTAGTTAGACTAGCTTGAAATTATTACCCATCCCGGTCATATTCAAAGATCATCTCTCGAATTGGTACATTCTACTCATACAAGTCCTTTGCGAGACACGCTTACATCACTGGAAAACTAGCTTGAAATTATTACCCGTCCAGGACAAGTCTTTTTGATAACGGACATTTAGTTTCGTCAATTCGAGGGTTGTTCTGAGTCTTTTTGAAGAGCTCGTTTTGAGATTCAAACCACAAACTTCTTTTTGATCGCATTTTAATCACGTCCTCTCCCCCTTATATTTAATAAACACTTAATCTCCCCCTCAAAAATAGCATGAAGTGGTATTTTTGAAAACAGTTGATTAAAATGAAACTTTTTGTGGAGAGACGGACTGATTTTAGCATGAAAATCGGAACATTGTTCTTTTTATACTCCCCCTTAAACAAAGCAGATAATTAAACGTTTGAGTTTAAAAGCATTTAAGGGTCTTAGAGGGAGTTGATGTGAGCACAAAATTTATAGAAAGATTTTGAAAAATATTTTTGAAACAATTTTGATTAAGTGCTCACGGGTTTAGCTTTTTGCCATTAACATTGCGAGTCCTGATCGAAAATAATCAGAAGTCATTCAATGTAGCCTTTAGTATGAAATCTTTTCGAGTTGGAGTACTCGGGCCACGATAAAAGATTTCACAATAAAGCACGGGTTTCGTACTGAAATATACGAAAGCCTTAATGAAGAAAAATTTGAGAAACGACATGTTTTAGAAAAACATAAAAAAGAACTCTCGCTCAAGCATCTATACATGCCCGTATCATTGTTGAATGACATTTCTAGATACGTACAGAATATCGATTATACGAGAGACATGTCGTGAGAAGAATATTTTGGTTTTTGAGTTTTATATTTTTTATGTCTTTTTGAAATTTTCTATATTTATATTTTTGATTTTGAACAAGTATATATTTACAAAAATATTTACATGCGAAGCTTGTTGATATAAATCAAGAAGATTCGAGAAGACTTTCTAACTCTTCGGGAGTTAGGCTTCGCATTCCAATTCGTCGAACTAAGTTTTCAAACCGCTCTTTTGGGAGGGCCTTAGTAAATAGATCAGAGAGTTGGTATTCAGTCTTCACGAAAAACAATTCAACAGTACCCTCTTCAACGTGCTCTTTTATGAAGTGATAGCGGACTCTAATATGCTTGGTCTTCGAGTGTTGTACTGGGTTGCACGAGATGGCTATGGCACTTTTTGAATCGCAATACAAAGGTATGCAGTCGAAAGAGAATCCATAATCTGTGAGTTGTGTCCTCATCCATAGAACTTGGGCATAACACGCAGATAGAGACACATACTCGGCTTCTGCTGTTGATAAAGCAGTGGAGTCTTGTTTCCTTGATGACCAGCCTACTAGCTTTTCTCCCAAAAATTGTGCTCCGCCTGATTTACTCTTTGCTGTAACTTGGCAACCGGCATGGTCTGCATCTAAAAATGCTATTAGTGTAAACTCTGAATCCTTCGGATACCAAAGTCCCATGTTAATGGTTCTTCGTAGGTACCGAAAGATCCGTTTAACCTCTTGGAGGTGAAGTTCGGTAGGCCTTGCCTGAAACCGTGCAAGTAAGCAAAAAGCAAAATGTATATCTAGGCGACTAGCAGTTAAGTACATGAGAGACCCAATCATGCTCCGATATTTCTTCGGATCCATGGTTTTCCCATATAGGTCAGCGCCTATTTTTGGTGAGGTGACCATTGGAGTACCAACAGAGTCACAATTGTCCATTCCATGTTTTTTCAAAATCTCAATTGTGTATTTAGCCTGATTAAGAAAAATTCCACGTGGGGATTGATGAATTTGTAAGCCTAAAAAGAATTTTAATTCACCCATCATGGACATTTCAAATTTGCTTTTCATGAGATTTCAAAATGTTTTGAATGTGTCGGATTAGTGGACCCAAATATTATGTCGTCCACGTAAATCTGAACAATCAAAATATCATTTTTGTATTTTCTTGTAAACAAGGTCGGATCAATTGTTCATTTGGTGAAATTATTTGACAGTAGGAAAGATGATAACTCGTCATACCACGCCCGTGGGGCTTGTTTCAAACCATAGATTGCTTTCTTTAGCTTGTAGACGTATTCTGGATGATCTTTGTCAACGAAACCGTCTGGCTGACTCACGTACACTTCTTCTTTCAGAGTTCCATTCAAGAAAGCCGTCTTGATGTCCATCTGATAAACCGTGATGTTCTTGTGAGCCGCATAAGCTAAGAAAATCCTGACTACTTCAAGCCTTGCAACTGGTGCGAATGACTCTTCAAAATCTATCCCTTCTTCCTGTCTGTATCCCTTTGCCACCAGACGAGCTTTGTTGCGAATTACAGTCATTTCTTCATCCTTTTTGTTTTTCCATAACCACTTAAGATCAATGACTAGTTTGTCAATTGGTCTTGGAACTAAATCCTAGGTGTCATGGATTTGAAATTGAAGAAGTTCTTCCTGCATCGCTTCAATCCAGGCATTATCTGCCATTGCTTCCCGAATGTTCTTAGGTTCTATGAGACTGACTGAGCAGACATAGATGCACATGTCGCAATCGGTGTTTAGTTGTTTTCTCATCTGAATTGGTCTTGAGGGTTCACCAATAACCTTTTCAATCGGATGGTCTTTTGTCCACTGTAGTGTTGAAGGGTACCTTGGACTGAACAAATGCGTGTGAGACGGTTCATGTAATCTGGAAGATGATTCAGCAGATTCCGTTCCAAACGGGTTTTCAAAGACTTCTTCGTCTAACACAGCATTATTTTGTTCTTGCTCATCAATTCTTGGTAGAACAATTTCAATTACTGGAGTTAGTGGAGTAAATGTTGATGATGTTGATGTTGAGGGAGTTGGTGCGCCAGCTTCGAATGTTGTGGATGCATCTTGATTTGGTGGTGGTGGTGGTGGTTGTTGTTGATTGTGAGTGGGTGCAGCGGAATGTTGGTTAGATGCATTTTTTGAAGCGCCACCATAGTATTCATCAAACATAAACTCGAAGAAATTATCCAGTTCTTGATTTGTGGGTTGTTCGTTATGAATTGATTGAGCTCCTTGAGGTACGAGTCCCGAACTGATATGTCCGGAAGTCATCGGGTTAAGCGCGGGTTCTAGAGCGAGTCTCTCAGAAGCCATTTGTGAAATTTCATCAAATTTCACATTCATCGTCTCCATGATCTTTTTCGTTCTCCTGTTATACACCCTGAATGCCCTCGAGTTTTCAGAATAACCAATGAAGATTCCAATATCACCCTTAGCCTTCAACTTTCCCAGATCTTCCCTGTCATTTGTTGGATAGCATAAAGCGCCAAATACATGTAGGTAAGAGATATCGGGTTTTCGGTTGTTGATAAGTTCATATGGGGTTTTATTGAATCTTGGATGGATTAGGGATCGGTTTTGAGTAAAACAAGCAGTAGAAACAGCATCAGCCCATAAGAATAATGGTGCACAGGAATAAATCAGCATTGTGCGAGCAGCTTCCACAAGAGTTCTGTTTCTTCTTTCAACTACCCCATTCTGCTGTGGAGTTCTAACAGCTGATGTCTGGTGTGTAATACCAGTTTCTTCAAAGAATGTTCTTAACTCCTGATTTACAAATTCTGTGCCATTGTCCGTTCTAACTATCCTAACTGGAGCTTGAAGTAGAACTTGAATACGCTTCAGAAAGGTGATGATGGTGCCTGGTGCTTCTTCTTTTGATCTCAAAAACTTTACCCATGTATATCTTGAATAGTCGTCAACAATTACAAGAATATACTTTTTCCCATTTATGCTTTGAACTCTCATTAGGCCACATAAGTCCATATGCAACAAATGCAAACTATCAACCGAACTAGGTACGGGTTTAGGTTTGTATATTGCCCTTTTGCTCTTGCCTTGCTCACAGGATGGACATAAGTGTTCTTTGGTGTATTTGAATTTTGGAAGACCAGAGACGATGTTGTCTTTGGCAAGCTTGTTGATCGTGTCAAAGTTCAGATGGGACAAACGTCTATGCCACAACCAGGATTTTGTTTCGCCTGCCCTGGTCATAAGACAAATCGGAGATGAAGAGGCCATTTGGTTTATGTCAATTGCATAGAGATTGGTGCCACGATTCCCAATTAAGAGATCATTTCCAACCAAATTCCTAACAAAGCAAGTGTTTCTCCTAAAAGCAACCTCTAAATCTGCATCACAAAACTGCCCGAATGAGAACAGATTGTGTCCCAACCCTTCGACATAGTAAACCCGAGTGATCAAGTAGTTTCCAAACCGTAGATCTCCATAACCCAGAATAGCTGCAACATGATCATTCCCAAACCGTACAGTCCCCATGAACTGCCACACAAAATTGATCAGCAGCTTCAGATTCCTGGTCATGTGCTTGGAGCAACCCGAGTTGATGATCCAAAGACAAATTTCAATGACCTGCAAAGAACAAATGATTTTGTATATGGAAACCGTTTAACATTTGGTTCCAAGGGGTTAGAAGTAACATGTGAATTACACTTAGAATTGGTTTCCTTAGATGCATTGGGAACTATTTCTAATGTGCCATTCTTAAGTGCAAACTTTCTACCCGTTGGTTTCCATTCACAAAACTTGGTGTAATCCTTAGGTAATAGGCTGCTAGTGGTTTTCCTAGCTTTTGAAATAAGTCTTCGAATATATCTAGACTTAGCCCTAGTTACTGAAGGAACCTTTTTCTGTGCAGGCATATCATTCACATTCACAGTATCAGAAACAATATCTTCACACGCATTTACATAAAAAGTTTTCTTTTGCATTAAACAAACAGATTCATTACATGCATTCAAAACACCGGTCTTTTCATTACATCCAGATGATATTTGTTTCTTATTTGAAAGCTTTAAATTCCTAGGGTGTTCTTCTACTTTCTTGCATGCACTCTCAGATTCAGGCGATACACTAGTTTTCTTGGTATTGCTCCTAGTCTTTCGTCTGCTCCTAGAGTTGCTTTCTAATCCTGTAGAAGGTAAGGCACACTCATTAGAATTTATGGGGTTGTCCTTAGATGTTGTTGTAGCATTCCTAGACTCATTTGGATTATCTTTCTTACTTTTGTCTATCGCCCTATATGTTTTAGATGTAGAGGCAGACGCAGTAGTGGGACTAATCCTATAAAGGCCAGGTGCTATTACATTCGATGTTTCGACAACAGCTTTCTCTTTTTGTTTCTCATTAGGCAAGGGGGTTGATGGTGCAATACCCGTAGTTTCCTCACCCTGCCCTTTTTGACTTGTAAGCTGAGACTTCAAGAAATCAATTTGACCTTGCATGTTTTTATAAGAGCGCTCATACGACAATTTGTCATACTTGCATTCTTCCTTTTTCGTATCAAGTTGTTTAAAATATGTAACATTTTGTTTTTCAATCTTGGCAAGTGCCGTTTCATATTTTACAACAATTTCAGAAGTCTCAGCTCGAAGTCTTTCATTATCCTCAACAGAATATGTTTGGTAAATAATAGACATAATGTCAGTCGATAGAGTTTCGAAGGAGAGAGAGTCATTTTGATGTTCCAAAACCTTTATTCGTTCCAAGTATTCATTTGCTTCCTTCACTAAGGATTTGTGATCCTTAACGAATTCTGCAGACTCTTTTAAAAGATTATTTTCCACATTTTGAACAACCGCATAGATTGCCGCAATATGTGGATTAATTTCCTTTTCAAAAATCTTTTTAATTTCATCCTGAACACCTGGAAACCATTCAAATTTTTGATTATTTGTTTTGGAAGCCACAATACTTTGAGGTGTTTCAATTCTCTGTTTAAGATCCACCAAATATAGTCTAGCTGCACTTGAATCATAAGTGTTTTTAGATGCCATTTGTTGAATGTTAGACAGATGCTTTGAGACAAATATTCGTTTTGCGACAACCACTGGTTTTTTGAAAAACATTGGTGACTCTTTTTGAACAAGATGAACCCCAGAAAGTTTGTTAAGTTCATTATAGTCTATGGATTTTATTTCTCTGTTCAATTGTCGCATTTTGATTCAACTCTCTTCGGAAAGCTTAATCGTCTCAACAGAATCATAACCCGCTGGAGGGCCATGGTTATCATTTATAAGCGTACCATCATATAACACATTCTGGTTTTTTTAAGCCTTTTTGAGATTATAAGGGTTTTCACATCCAATTGCCATTTTCTTTAAAGTATGTAAAATCGGGTTTTTATCGTTTATTAACAAATTAATTGTTTGTGCAGAATGTCCCTTTTTTACAAGTAAATCTTCCAACTTTGCAATGGTTTCCTTTTTGTCAGTAATCTCTTTAAGAAGATCCTTTTTCACGTTTTGAAAACCTTTCATTCAACTCCTTCTTTTCTTTTTCAAGATTGGAATAAGTTGATTTTTGTTTTGAAAGTTGGTTGGTTAGTTCAGAAATTTCTTTGTTAAGAGATTTGATTTGCAAATTCAAATTAACATCGAGAGTGTCAAATTTTATTTGCAAACGTTTCTCTCTTAACTCAGAATCTCTTAAGCTAACCTCAAGATCTGTCTGACGTTTGTTGTGAAAATCAAAAGCTTTTTCATTATCCTTATAACTCTTAAGCTCAGCGGTCAATTTGTCATTCGCGGCCTTAACATCGCGATTAATCTTTTTGACCTTTTCTATTTCCATACTACAATTTTGCAATAATGATTCAAACATAGCACGTGTTTCCTCATCATTATCAGTATGCTGTGACTCAAATTCTTCATTATGATGCATGTCTGGAGTTACCAAATTAGTATTGCTACAACTTGGTTCGTCCATGTATGTATCATAAATGAGATTAGGAGTTGCAGGATGCTATTCATTTTGAGGTGACATATCAAACATTTCATTATTGTGACATGTAGCATATGGTTGTACCTCAGAAACCGCATTTGTGTTAAAAGCAGGAGGTGCTTCCGAATCCGTGTCGTACTTTGCCTCCTGGAGATTAGCCATAAAAATGCAGTTTGCATCGATGTCCTCTTGATCTTCAGAATTATCCATAATAGCCATGAAGTCATTCTCTTCTGCACTCAACTGAAGCCTAGCCGTTTCCTTCTGTGCCAACATTAATGCTTTCTGCAAATACGCTGGATCCCGCTTATTCGGCTTGTTGGGACAGTTCCTAGCCATGTGACCAATACCCTGACAGTTGAAGCATTTCATCACATTACCCTGATTCATATTCCCAGCTCCCTGAGCAGCAACATTCCCAAACTGATTCCCAACATTCTGACCCCTTTGATTACCAACAGCTGTACCCATCTGATTCCCTACATACTGACCCATCTGATTACCAACATACTGCCCTGCATTCTGATTACCCATCTGATATCTTGGAGCATATCCCTGCTGATTCTCATATCCCCCAACCATCTGTCCTTGCTGTCCCATGTTGAAACTCGGCTGTGCAATTTTCTTGTTGCGAGTGTTCGATGAGATTCGTTGATTGTTGTTGGTGGGTGTGGAGTAGCGTCCTTGAAATGCTTTTGTCAGGTATGCAAAGGCTTGAGTCAGAGCATTAGTTGACTCATCCTGATCATGTTGATCTGGGTGTTGCGGGTATTGTTGTTGTGGGATTACATGTTGTTGTTGTGGGTAGAACGGTGTTTGAGGATTGTATTGTTGTTGCATGAATTGTTGGGATGAAGATGATGAAGGTTGTGCATTTACTGTTGCAGGTGTAGGTGATTGGACTATGAGTGCAAGAGGATCTTGTTGTTTTTCTTGTTTCTCTTTTCTGACTTCATTTGCCTCTGATTTGTTTTGTTTTAGGAAGTCATAAAGCTTATCATAGTTTACATCATGAAGATTCTTAGTTTGGTTGACAATAGTGACATATCGTCCTCATTCTTCTGGAAGGTTGTTGATGAACTTGATGTTTTGAACAATTTGTTTAGGTGCCAAATTGTTTCTGATCAACTCATTCATTAGAGTACAAAACCGTGTGTAGTAAGATTCAATCTGTTCAGCTGGTGTGGATGTGAACTTCTCCCATTCAGTCAGAAGCTTGTTTTCCATGTCTTGTTTGCCAATTTCTGTACCATAGCAAAGCCGTCTAACTCGATCCCACATTTCATAGGCAGTTTCACAACTATCTACAACACAAAATATCTCTTGTGGTAAACCGAGTTGGATTAAATGCATTGCCAAGTCATCAGCTTTAATTTGCTTCCAATCTTCTGGAGTATAATCCTTTTCTTCTTGGATTTTGAATGTTGGTGCAACTGGAGGTGTTGCAGTTGGATTTCCAGCTGTTGCTTCAATCTCACGAGGCTTGAATAGACCTTCCTCTATGGATTTGATCAAGAGTCTACCTTGTCCTTGAGGCTTGGTTTTCATGTATCTTTTCATACGACTCGTCCATGGAAGATAACCACCTTTTTCTAACATTGGAGGACGGTTTTCTGAACCTGCGGCATGAATGTCTTGTTGTGTAGTCATCTTTGAAATATTGTATGATAAAGTGGATTGAGGATCTTTGCAACAAAATAGGAGATGTTGTTGTTGAAGGTTGAACTTGGTTGTTGTTGTTGATCGTTGAAGTTGTAGGTTTAGATGAACGAAACAAATTTAAATAAAGTTACAAAATTTGATTAGAGTATAATTAAGACAAAGTCAAAAGTTTACAATTTTGACAAAGTTATGTAAATTACAATTTAGATAAAATGACAATTTCTATAGAAATTTCAATTTGACCACAATTTATATAAATTATGGCAAAATGTCAATTTAGATAGAAATATATCTAATTTATATAAATTGGTAATTTATATAAAATCTAACACTCTTATACAAGAGGGTAGATATCCGTTTGTCGAAGTATTTTACACTCTTATACAAGGGTGAAAATACCGAGTTCACTTTTGAGTTGACGAAATTACGTTCAAATCAAATCCTTAAAAGTTATTTAACTTTGAAATCGTTTTACACAAGTACGAGGGCCAAACTGTCAATTCTGAAACTTCTTTAAGGCTGTTGGAAAAGACAAGGACTGAAAATGTCAAATCTGAAATCTAGTGTTGTCCGATATCGCAAATGCCTTTGCTGTCCGATATCGCAATTGAAGAAAACTTCTCGGACAAAACTATTTAGCTGATTTGCGATAAACCAGCCAAAAGCTGAATTGCGATAAAATTATCGCAATTTGATTTGCGATAAAACCTTCAGACCTGAATTGCGATAACACGCTTGTTCCACTGAATTGCGATAAAAAGCTTGTTTCACTGAATTGCGATAAAAAGCTTGTTTCACTGAATTGCGATAAAACGCTGATTGCACTGAATTGCGATAAAACGCTGAATTGCGATAAAACGACGCTGGAGCAAGGAATTGCGATAAATCTGTAGTTTTACCAACTTCTTTGACCTTTTGCCTTACTTACCCACTGACATACTCCTTACACACACCATGTCATCCTTACTAACTTCTACCAACTAGTCACCAACTCCTTTCAATCAAATCAAATCAATAATTCACTATCTTATCCAATAACACAAATCTTATACAAGATTTATGATTCTAGTCGATCTAAGAGAAGCTATGAACAAACCAATATCCAATCTTCCAAACCAAGATTTGAGTGATGAACTAGTATACTTTCAAGAACCAAGTCGATTTGAACATAAAACAAACACAACTTACACCCTTGATTTTTGTATTGATCGAATAGAAGAAAAAACACAAATTGTAATTTTTCTAGTGAAAGAAAAATAACAATGGGTGTTTTAATCTATAAGATCAAACAAAATACAATCTTTGTTCTTCAAGCTTGCGTACAGTAGCCACAATTTTTGCAAATGAAAAACGCAACTTAGCTTTATTTTTGAGCAAGAACCGAACAAAGAACTCCTACCTCGAAGCTAGGCTCTTTGATACCACTTGTAGAGGTCGACTTTTCCTTTGGGAAGATGAACCGAACCCTTCCCTTTATCACACAAGAACTCGACAAGACCTTGATGACTCACAAACACATATTAAGAACAAGAAAAATGGAGTGGATCATATGGTAAAACTCTAGTCGAATGTATATTAGCTTGGAGAAGGAAATATACAAAGAACAATGTAAAACACACACACACTCTCTTTCACAGTTGGAGACATAAGAGATAATGAGAGAGTGTGTGTGGTTTTGTATGATCGACTGCCATTACATGGGTTGGATGGGCTTTTCATTTGGACCTTAATGTGGGCTAAGTATATGCACTACACATATATACTAAGTAACTATCAACACTAATGCTACTAGCCCACTAAACTTAATACATATTATACATGACATTTAGTTCTAACTAACAAATGACCATCACTTTCTAAATAGCATAAATTAAATGCTAACAATAACATTCGTTGGTAAATCTTCCATACTAATATGGCTGATAACTGTTACATTTTGTTGTGGTTGTATGTGTTTTGGAGTTTGGCTATGGGTATCCAAAGGTTTGTAAATGTATTGGCTCATAATTACCTATTTATAAGTTTTACAGGTTACAAACAAGATTGAAATAGGCAGTTGAAAGTTATTAAAGGTATATTTTTTTGGTTATAGCGGTGTTTAAAGGTTTTGAAACTTGAAATGAATTTACTGCCAAAAAAGTAGTTTAAAAGTCGCTAGCCGTTTTGAAAAGACTCCAACCTCCGAGGTTTTATTAACTTGACTAAAAGTATCAGTAAAAATAAGATGAAGCTTTATATGTGTCAAACTTAAAGGTTACATCCAGAAAGGAAAAAAAGAAAAATGTTAATGACACGTGGCAAATGATGATTAGACATAGGCATATAAATTTGTCTTTATCGTCACTCGTGTGCACTGCACATGCATGGCATATATGAAGATGTTTTTTCAACCGTGAGAAAATACAAAACATTTGAAAAGAAAAAAAGGTTTGTGAGAAAATACTGAAAAGTTTCAAAATAAAGAGGAGCTTGGAGAATCAAGAACGTTACAATTTTTCTTAAGGGGAAGTTTTGATGAGAAAGATTGCGAGAAAAATCTTAAGTACAACATTTTTCACAGCTTTTGGGTAAAGGGTTTTACCCTGGTAAAGTATGAACATATCATTTTTCACAGGTTT
The DNA here is from genome assembly GCA_021014915.2 of Artemisia tridentata subsp. tridentata. Taxonomy (NCBI): domain Eukaryota; kingdom Viridiplantae; phylum Streptophyta; class Magnoliopsida; order Asterales; family Asteraceae; genus Artemisia; species Artemisia tridentata. Next base: position 57,397,607 of record CP139509.1, on the reverse strand, counting down.
TTATTACAAAAACTCTTTCTATTACTTTTTACAATCTTCTCACAGGATCAAAAGACTTTTATTTGATATGCTCTTTTATAATAAACTCATCATAACTAAATTCAGTATGTGAGTAAATTGCAAAACTCCTCTTCATGGTTTGGTCAAATTACAGACGCAATCTCTATAACTTGGATAAATCGTGTGAGAAATTTTAGCGTGCAATTAGTACCAATAGGAAGACCTAATTAGTACCAATAGGAAGACCTAAGGAAAGATGAGGGATACATTCAAAATTAGAAGCAAGAGAGTTGACATTCGACGTGTTAACGTCACGTTTATACATGTAACTTAATATGAGACGGCGAGAGCATAAAAGTAACTTTATCATCAATTGCCGTGTAACTATCAAAAGCTTCCATAAATTTATGTTAATTGTATTTTGTGTGTGAACACCAAGTGTTCGATGAAATGCATTAATTGTATTTTGTTTTCGAAAACCGAGTGTTTGATAAAATGCCTCAATAGGAATGTTGCATTATGATGGTTAAGTTAATGAACGACCTATGACGAAGGAATACAATTATAATGGACAATTTGTTTTACATATTCTTAGCTATTTCTTTGTCGGTTTCCATATTCAATTTTTTTACTTCGTGCAGTGCTTACCATTATAATGGACAAATGATTTTACAATTGTATCAGATTGATTGTAAAAAAATTTATGAAACGTCCAGACTTTTTTGTGTTCCATAAAATGTGCCTCAATGAGAATTTTGCATTATGATGATTAAGTTACTGGGCAAATAATTACATGAGTATCAAACCTTTGTAAAAAAAACCACGGAAGCCTTATTAACTTTTCTCTTGTTCTGCAGTTAATAGAAGAGCATGTCTTTTTTGAATCGATCTATAGAAGACTTTCCAGAAAACATCACAGCCGATATTCTATATATCAAGACTTCCTGTTAAGAAAATCATCCTCTGCAAGTCCGTATGCAAGAACTGGCGGATGCTTGTTTCAGACTCTTATTTTGTCAATCTTCATCTCTCAAGATCACCCGCAAATGTCATGATCCGTCATGAGCTAGGAGAGTCTGACTTTGACTCGGACTCTGAGTTAGAAAGATTGGGATGAACCATGTGCTTTAAAGTGTTGGAGATTAAAGGTGAACTGGATGACACACATTTACACCACGAAATCATCATGAATATTGATCTTAATCTTGTATATGTTTTTCAAGATTCTACTGTCCTTCTAGTGAGCTATTGTATGGTCCTATTCCTGAATATGATAACACCTGCATATGCAATCCAATTACTAAAGAATATGTGATCCTTCCTAGGCAAAAATACTATAGAATAGCTCCTGCGGGAATCGTTTATGGTTTTGGAGTCAGTTTACATACAGAGGAATACAAAGTGATACGGATTTTTCAAGGGTATATAACAGCAGAAACTACATACCCTCATATATCAGAAGCTGAGGTGTACACTCTTGGCACTGGACAATGGAGACGTCTTGGTCATGTTCCTTATTGGATTAGCGGATCCCCTGGGGGGGCTTTTCTGAATGGTTGTGTCATTGGGTTGTTCGTGATCGAGATTCCCCCGAAAAACTTTGTTCTTTTAATTTCGACAATGAGACATTTCAGTTATTCCCATCTCCTCCTTCTGATGAACTAGCTGGTGATATTCGTTACCAAACTTTGGGAATTCTACGTGGGTTTCTGAGTCTAACTGATACATCCCATTATAAATTCAATATCTGGGTAATGAAAGATTACGGGATCAAAAAAATCTTGGCACAAAGAGGTGGTGATCATGGAAAGTATCACTCCTAATATAAATTGGCCAACGAGAAATCATGTGTATCTATTGGAGGCTCTAGAATATGGAACAATTTTGATGTCATTTAAAGACAAATTGTTTGTATATTGTCCTCGGAAGAAAACAATTGAAGGGGGAGTATTTTCCAAAATCGCTCTCGCTGGAATGTCTTATCGTCCTAGCTTTGTTAAACTCCAGACCTTCGAATCAGAGAGAGTTCATGTGGGATTGTGCTCCAAAGGTCAAGAAAAACCCTATCCCGAACTCCCATTGTTTGATTAATAAGACATAGTTCTCTAGTGCAGCGAAGTGTATGATTAATTAGACATTGGTGGCATACGGTGAATGACAATGTTTCTTTGTAAAATGCATGCAGGTCCTGATTCCCCGTTGGTGGTTCGTGAAGTGTTGATGCATAAGGACAGGTAGGAGTGCACCAAGAATCATCCCATGTCAAAGAGACAGTGAGTTAGTTACAATAAAAGGTAGGTCTATAAATTGCACAACTATTAAGACGACATTAAAATGTGTGTCATGATATTTTCCCTCTTGTGTCGACACTAAGGTGAATGTTTGTAGATTGTGTCCTTGTTTTGGTGCAATTTACTAGTTTCCCAAACTGATGTCTATAGTTTCAGATCAAATGCACGTACACTACAACAAAAGAGAGGACGGGCGACCATAGTTTTGGCGGGGACGCTTCTGTCCCCGCCGAAAGTCGCTAAACGACAAAAAAATGTGCTGAGCTGGCACAAAGTCTCGCTGACCATTTACAAAATTTTCAACGCGGGCTTTTGGCGGGGACGAGTCCCCGCCGAAAATGTCAAACATTTTGGCTCTGAAAAGGAAAGTTTATCGCGCCAAAATTTAGCGGCTTTTTTGCGGGGACATGTCCCCGCCGAAAGTATTTCCCACCAAATTTTCCTTTTACCCCGCCAATTTTTTACTTATATATATATCGTATAATGAAATTATCACAAAACACGTAAATTCTCACAAAAAACACACATAACAATGGATGGTTTAACGCCGGAACAGGAATGGTCAAAGGCTTTATCACACGAGCTCCTGTATAATGAAATTATACTTCATTGGGGCTGGGAAATTTTTTATGAATATGGTTCTTATGAGAACTGTGCACCGTGGCAGAGAGACAAGATTCTTTATTGACCTTCATTCTAGACTCTGGAGTTAATTTGTTAGCCTATTTGTATATTTCCCATAGGAAATACATGTTTTCATCTTCTCACATTAAGGTAATACATGCTATGTTGTTTTGCAAGAACTTCGATAAAAGCCACGAAAGTTCTCAAATGCTAGTCCACTTGAATGGCTTAGGCTCCAAACCTGTGGAGCATACCACTAACACTCATCACCACACTATTAATAAATTCACAATCCAAAGTCTAATAGATGTAGTTCGGATAAAAGAAAAACAAGTTTTTGGACTAGAAACATTAATTCATGATGAAATATCTAACATAGGAAGGTTTTGATATGATTACTGGTAAATAGCTGTTCTAAGTAATGCTACATTTCAATCATGCCTCACATAAATTCATGAAGTCTTTCATCTATGTATTGGTTATATTAAAAGTGGCATATGAATTAGGAAAATAGGGTCATATAGTGTAAACACCCCGTCTTTTCGGAGCGTTAAACCCTCTTATTTACCTTATATTAGCGGAAGCGTCTACTCTTACTCGGTCTCAAATAATATCTTGATTCTTACGCAACTCATATGGGTTGCAAAAATTTTAAAAGAGTTTTGGGTCAGCCAAAGGCCTAGTGAAAATTCATGGTTTACACGTACTAAACAACTCATATAATATCAAACAATTTCTAAATAATATCAAACTTGTAAAACGATCATGCAAATTGTTCAAATCCCATATAAGAGCTATTTAATATCACATATTCTTATTCGATTCAACATATCAACAAATTTATATAAATCAACGATTCAACTTATATCACGATACTAAATATACCAACTATTCATGTTTTTGTTCGATTCAACGGTTCCAACAATTCAACATATAAAAACGTTCTTTATTAATAACGTAACCCACTTTTTCATGGGAAACCCGACCTTGTTTGCTCTTTCAATATTTCTCTATTTTAATGTGGCAAACCCGACCTTGTTTGCTCTTCCAATATTTCTCTCTTTTAATGTGGCAAACCCGACCTTTGTTTGCTCTTACCGTGTAACGTTCATCTTTATTCTAACGGTTCAACATATATCCACGATACTACATATACATTTAATAACACCACTTTATATGAACATATCAAATATTCACAACTTTAGCAAAGTAAGATCATTTAAACAAGTTTGCATGATAGTGTTTTCAATAAAGGAGTGCAACCCAATTTAAAAAGCACATGAAAACTCACCTGAATGATATCTTATTAGCTTTCGCTTCTTGTCCAAATCAAATTCTCCTAGAATTTCCACAAGATATAACCTTTATCATACATATTTAAATGTAACATTCTTAGTCGACCTGTCGGCTTTCTTAAAAATTGTTTTAACGAGCTCATGTTTAATTATACTTCCATTCGAGCAAACTGCTATTCATGCCCATCATCATTTAAATAACAAATTAGAAATATATGATGTTATTAAATTTCCCATCTACTAATTCCCTAAATTTGTGAGACCAACAATACATACATTTCTCAGTAGCTAATATTATTCTTATATCCATTGTCAAAGTATGTATTCAACCATTTGTGATTTGCATAAACACATTTTAGAAACATCTCATGAATAAGAGCAAACTATCTGATAGGGATATTTAATAGGACTTTTAAAACCTGTATGTAACTTTAGAAAAATCATTTAAGGAACTAAGACCACACCTTAAAATGATAGCAAAGCTTTAATCATCCATAGTTTGCATGAAATCCAATACCAAAGTTTCGTATTTACAACCTTTTTTTTTTTTTTTTTTTTTTTTTTTTTTTTTTTTTTTTTTTTTTAATATCTACTTTCCATGCATCTTCTTATTAACATAGGTAGTAGTCTTTTATGTAACTCTAATTCTAATTCTTCCTTTGATTGTCATAATAAAGTACCAAGGCATCTTCATTATTGCAATTGTTTCATTCAAAATTATTTGTTCTACAATATACCTCAAGAATTAAAACCTACTGTGAATGACTCATATATAGTACCTAATATCAATAGAAACCGAGTCAGTAATCTAAATGACGTACATAAAACATGTAACTCAGGCAACCAAAATTCTTGTATATGCAATTATTATTAAACTAGATAAACTCGAATCCAAAAATGGTACCTTAACTCGAAACCGCAACTTTAACCAACAAAACTGAAGTCGAATTGAGTGAAGTCCTTCCTACGTAGAAGTAGCTATTGTTGTTCTCTTTTCCAGCCTCTCTTCACCTCTCTTCACCTCTCACGTTAGGGTTTAATGTTGTTTTATGATACGATTAGGAGTTAATGGTATTTAAGAACTTAATTGGGCCCAAAAATCTCGTGAAGATCCCGACTCATTAGGGAGTCCCATAACCACATCTGGTCATGACCAATTCAAACAAGGTTTGCTTCTAAATCTTAAATGCATATAAGATATTAACCCCCTCTTACTTGATAATAATACTAACACCACCCTCAAGAATTTATCTAATTTATATTTAGCCTAAAAAGTTGAAGAAGCCACAAAATTTTCATTATCCAAAAATTCCGGGTATTACAATTCTTCCTCTCTTAAAAATAAATTACGTCCCCGAAATTTGGTTACACAATCGAGGCACATCATACTATCAATAGTGTAACACCCTGAAAATGGGGTCCAGCGGAAGCATACATGTCACTGGGGTGCTACTCAATTGGTATCACAACACAGGGTACGAGGAACGGTTTTACCTCAACCGTTTATCATAAATTCATTTCCAAAAAGAGTTAAATTTATATCATTTTAAAGTAGTGCGGAAATATAGGCCCATAAATAAATAAAGCGGTCCCAAATATAAATATCAGAGTCGTCTATGACCATGCCTCTTGCCAAGCGCCTTCAGAAATTAGTTATCACCTTAAACCTGAAAATACATGCTAAAAGGGTCAGCTTACGCTGGTGAGTTCACAGGTTTAGTAAAAAGTTTAACAGTGGACCAAGATAAGGGATTTGCTACACTGGACTAAGATAGATTTAAATCACAAGTTCCACAAATATCAACAAAAACAATCAATCAAGTATCAATATGATAGGTCACAGTAGCCCCTCTCTCATATTGACAAACACAGTAGGGCCCTAGGCGACTCTAGCTAGGCAACACGTTATAGCAAGGTATATATAGTTACATTGCTACCCTAGTCTAGGCCGGGTATAGATATCAAATCTTAGCCAGGCACCCCGTTATAGCAAAGGATTGCTACCCTGGTCTAAGACAAATATCTAACGCATATCTAACCTTAACCAGTCAACAAGTTATAGCATATCACAAACAACAGTTATGTCCATTCAAAACAGTTCGAATGTTTTCTCACATGAATACCAGTCAAATCACATAATGTCATCAAATTACCAGATCAAATAATTCAGTCAAACAGTTAAATATTGAGTAAACAGTTCGAATAAATTCCAAGTAAACAATCATGAATTTAGTTTAAAAAAAACGAGCATGTATTCTCCCCCATAATAGTTATAAAACCGGTAAAAGTAGGGGCTATGAACTCACCTTAGCCACAACAATGCAAAGATCATGACAGACACAACTTGCATCTAGCTATTCACAACGGTCTCAAGACATACGGCACGACGAAACACGGAGGTGCGAGCACAACGGTACACAACGGTCTAGGATCGGTATAACCTAATACGTATACGATTATCTCAAAATACGTCTCGCAAAATGATAAAGTCTATAAAAGATAACGCGTCATAGTTTTCGTGGATTACTCAGTTTCAAAACTTATCAAAAGCTTAGTATCAACGTTTCGTGTGGTGTGGTAAAAAAACATAGAATCGACATACAACTCATGCCAAAGAGAAATAGACCTCGACAAAGTCGAAAGAATACTGACGAGAACGCAAACCAGGAAGACAAGTCTAGAAGTTAGCTTCAAATAACACCTCAAATAAACAAATCAGTTTGTATGCTTCGGCATTTACCCCGATAACCCAAATAATTTGTATAAAACATAAGACGTTTTATAAATAGAAATAAGTTTAACTAATAAAATCAGTTTTCTGAAGTCGTCGAGACTTAAATAAATCAATTTCCTCAAAACATTTTATTAGAATTTAATAAAAAGTATACGTTAGTTATTAGACATTATTTCCTTATTGTGTGTCCATTACGAATCAAATATATTAAAGTCGTCGTGAATCTAATATATTGTATTCGTCTCCAGTCCAATAAGTCCATATTGTCAAATATCCAAAGTCAAGTCTGTATTTGTAAATCAATGTCCAATAATTTAATAATCAATATTCCTATTATCAACTAATTTCCGTTATGACAACATAAAACTCTTTTACCTTCAATCAACACATTTGTTTAAATTGTTATATGATTTCACTCGTTAAACCAAAACATACCCTTAGTTTAAACTTGGGCTCATACCCCTTTTTAAATAAACCACTTTACCCTTAAAGACACCATGGGCTTGAGGCCCATGGGTTTGACAACCTAAACTCACCTTGTGATCTGTTAACTCAAAACGTACCCACATTGGATGAAAACACAACACATAATTTAGAATATACAACGCACCCTTAGTTTATTGTTAGACTAAGATTTATACACTCCCTAGCTGCGGGTAACTAAGCTCGAACAAACGCAGATTTTGTAAAACTTATACGAGTGTAACATAGGATGTAAAGCAACATAACACAATCATAATACTCTTTTTGTTATAGTTGTCAAACCGAAATAAACATCCACCCATGTAGCATTTTCTGTGAACAGAGACCAAGACACAAGCGCACCTCAAAACGTTTACCGCGTTTGACAACCAAACGCAACACCCCTTGGTTGTTACTACCCGTCTAGAGACACAAGTTAGGTGGGCAACTAAGACGGTACTCACTCGACACCCTTGTCGAGACCCACCCAAGCGAGTACTCCCCCTTGGGGTCTCGTTAACCCGAGCTGAACAAACGCACCCTATGTGGGTTACTCCTTATGACTAGGAACCACAACACTAACTAATGCAAATATAAACCAACAACTCAAAATCTGAATCGAGCCACAAGAGCCTCAGCTCAACCTTTACAGGTACAACTCAGTTCCTGATTGACCAAAAGCAAACGAACCCCTTTGCGGGTTTAAACATGCAACCCGAGAACCCAAAGAATTTATCAGACACCATTTTTGATTTAAGATTACCACACGAAACTGAGATTCAAAATCAAGTTTAATTGAGTTTTATATCCACTAATTTTAATAAATCGATTCACATATGAACACCAATTCGAAGTTCCAATCTATAGTTACAATTAATATCAATGAACAAGATAAGAATTTGATTAAAACCTTACAATAATAATGGAGTTCGGTTAACAAAGAGATCAAGAGAAACAGAAGCCCCAAATCCGATTCGACAAGCAATTCCACACACCCCTTGTTTCTGAACTCGTTCCCACCAAGAATCGATTATAACTTTTCTGTTTGATCAATTGTTCAAGTGTGTGGAACCTTGTGAGAATCGATTTGGGTTATAAAAACCTAAACGAGGGAGGTTTGACTCTTTCCCTTATGGGTAGCAGTCGAACTTGTAGTCATTTATGGAAACCGTCCCCCCCCCCTTGGCTTCATCCTCTAGCGTTGACTTTTGATGCTTTGACAAAATTTGCCAGAGGTTCGTTTGGACACAAGGGGATGGTGATGGCTCGGATCTTGTTGCCATTCGAATGGCTGACTCTGATCTGATGCGTCTCAGATGTACTGAAGAAGATGATGCCAAGTTATTCAGAGAGAGAGAGAAGAAAAAAAACGTGTGAGAGGATATATGTGGGGTTCGGTTTAATAGAAAAAAAGAAGGTAAATATTAATATAAATATAGGGTAGGATTTTATTTAAAGTTTATTACTTTGGTGGGTATTAAATATACCCTATGTCCCGTTGAGCTCTTGTGTAATCTGGTATTTTCTAGGTTAGTGTTGGGAATTATTACACGATTCATGAGACGACAAACTTAGGTCTAGTAATATATCAGAATTAGGTCTATCTTCGTAATTAGGTCTGGTAATACAAGTTAAGTCTGGTTGACTTATTATGTTAAATCTGGTCGTGTTATAAGGAAAGTTTGTTAGAGATATGTTAGGAAAATATACAAAACGTGTAAGTATCTTTATAGAAGATTCGTGAATATCTTCTTAGTCGGTTAGCATTAGGGTTTCCTTGGTATTATAAAAGGATCCCTAAGATTGTTAGTTTGGTGAGAGTTGTACGAGTTTCACTATTGTGATTAAAAGTAATATACGAAGTTAGTGTTATCTCTGTGTGTGTTCTTCATTGTTCTTGTTAAGTTTTCGCATTAACATTAACAATCGTTAAGGGTTTCTCACTTAGACTGGTTTGGATTTATCCCAACCATCTACTAAGTATTCAAGGCTACTTAGAGATCCACATACAATTCGTGGACCAACAAGTGGTATCAGAGCCTTAAGAGAGACTCTGAATTCGAAGAACACTAAATCTCAAAAACCTATTCTCACTCAATTCACCCTACACAATGTCTGAGACCGAAAAGCCTATCAACACTGAAACTTTTTCAATCCATAACAGTGAGGATGAGAGATCAAACCATGAAGATGAAGGAAAAACTGAATCCAGTAACTCCCAAACACAACAACAACCCATCCCTTCCACAACCACAATCTCAAACATAAAACTTCCATTACTGAAAAGAGAAGAATATGATATATGGGCCATGGAGATGGAACATTATCTGGAGTATATTGACAGTGACGTATGGAAGGTTATTCAAAGGGGAAACTCTAAGAAAAGAATTTCACAAGGGACTGATGGGCAGCTGAGAATAATGCCACCAGTATCTGCTGAGGAGATTAGGGCTGTGGAGAAGGAAAAGAAAGCCAGAACCTTGCTTCTTATGGCTATTCCTAAGGAGCATCTGCAAAGGTTCCATGGCATGGTTGATGCTAAGGAGATGTGGGAGGCTATCAAGAAACGATTTGGAGGGAATGCAAACTCCAAGAAGATGCAAAAGCAAAAGGCTGTTCTTAAACAACAATTTGAGACATTCAGTGTTTCAAAGACTGAAGGATTGGAGAAGGGCTATGACAGATTTCAACATCTGTTAACACAACTGGAAGTTCATGGTGCAGCAGTTTCAAATGAGGATGCAAACCACAAGTTCCTTAGATCTTTACCATCAGAATAGGGTAATGTATCTGTGGCGATGAGGATAAAGGAGGAAGTAGATTCAATGACACCTGATGACCTTTACAATAATCTAAGGATGTTTGAAAGGGACATCAGTAACAACACTCAGGCATCAACCAGTTCATCAAATGTTGCTTTTGTATCACAAAACAAAAGCATCACTTACAAGGTTAAACCTGGTAGTGTTAGGTCTGGTAGTTATGAAACTCCTTCAAGTGAAAGATCTGCTTCAAGTTTTACTGATGAGGTGATCCATTCTTTCTTTGCCAACCAAACGAAAGATGAAAGCTTTATTAGTGAAGATTTAGAACAGATTAATGATGCTGAAGTTGAGGAGATGGAAATAAAATGGCATATTGCCATGGTTGCTTTAAGGGTCAAACGATTTCAGAAGCAATATGGAAGGACCATCAACTTCAACAACAAATCACCAGTGGGATACACAAAGAGGACAGTTGAATGCTACAACTGTCACAAGCATGGACATTTTTCAAGAGATTGTCCAGAGAAGAAGCCTGCTGATGGGAAAAGAGATGAAGATGGGAAGATGGAAAAGAATCAGATGAGCTTGCTGACAATGGAAGCTAGAGGTGTCAACTGGGGTGAGCATCCAAGAGTGAATGAGGAGTCTGATCATGCTCTCATGGCCATTGGTAATGAGGTATCATTATGCTCTAAATTATGCACTGATTCATATAATCATATTAAGGCTTTGTGTGATGAGCAGTTAGGACAAATAGGTGACCTAGAAGTAAATCTTTTAGCACATAAAAATGCTGTAAAAACACTAGAGGCACAAAAGGTCACCCTTCAAAACCAACATGCTGCTTTAAATGAAAAACTATACTTTCAAGCTAATAAAATATATGAATAAGATGAGAAGCTTAAAAGGTATAGACAAATGGGCCTTAGAATTCCAAAGGAGAGGGATGAGTTGAGAAAACAGGTAGATCAGTGGAACAATTCAAATAATAACCTGTTCAAATGTTGGGATTCTCAAATAAAGTCCAATAAAAAATGTGGCTTAGGATATGAGGAAGATGAGAAAAAGGCAATCCTTAAGTCTAGAGAAGATGATTATGCGGGAAAACCATTGTATAATAGGTTTGTTAAGACTGGTGACTTTAAGGGAGTACCACCACCATTGAGTGATGACTATACTCCTCTTGAAAAAGAAGAGTTGGATGATTCACTTTTTGTGTATGGTAAGAAAGGTCCTCAAACACCTGAGTCAATTACCTCAGAGGAACAAACCAGTAAGTATTCTTCTTGTCAATCCAATGACTCTGAAGGATCTATTGATGGTTCCTCTGATCACTCTAAGTCTGAGTCAAATAGTGAGGTAAAAGAGAATCCTGAACCTAAGGTTGTTATGGAAAGTGAACCTGTTGTAACTAAACCTGTAGTGACTAAACCAAAGCCTGAGACAGTCAAACCTAGTTGTGCACAGCACATAAAAACTCCTAGGGAATCTGTTAAAATGAATGAGTCACCTAGACGCAATAGTGTTCACAGAGAATCTAGGAGTAGTTACACTTATGCTCCTAAAAGATTTTTTGTTTGTGGAAGTCTAGGTCACTTGATTAGGGACTGTGATTTTCATGAAAAGAGAATGAAGAGAGAGGCTGAGCAAAAGAGAATGAATGCTAATATTGGTCATGGTTCAAATAAACCAGTTTGGAATAATGCTAGTAGAATTAATCATGCCAACCTGTTTAATCCCAGACCAGCCCAACATTTTTACTCTACCCAACCTAACTCTTATGTTAATACTGGTAGACAAAATTTTAGGTCTGGCTTTAGGAACTTTAATGTGAATAGGCAAAATGGTAATTTTATGAGGCCTAATGTGAATACTGGTTATGATAATTCTGTGAGACCCAAACAACCATTTCAAAAGCCACAGGTGAATGCAAAGTTTCAAAGAAATAATTTTTATAAATCATCTTCACCTGTGAGGAGACCAGTTGTAAAGCAAACAGCAAAACCTTTAAAAACCAATGCTGTAAAGGGGAATGGGGGGTCTGCTGTTAAGACCTCAGCATGTTTGTCTTGGGAATCAAACAAATATAAATCCCAATACAACAGTGGATCAGGTTCAAATAAGAAATTTAAGTATGTTGATCCACAAGGCAGACCCAAGCCTACTCAGGCCTGGGTTCCTAAGAGAAACTAATTTCTCTTCTTTTTGTGCAGGATCATCCACTTTGCTATATGGAAGATAGATGAATCCTTGACAGTGGATGCTCTGGGCACATGACTGGTAACAAGAACTATCTAAATGATTTTCATGAATTCGAAGGAGGTTGTGTTACTTTTGGAGGAAGCAAGGGACAGATTACTGGTAAAGGAAGAATAATAGTAGGCAACATAGAATTTGACAATGTATCCTTTGTGAAAGAACTTGGGCAGTTCAACCTTTTCTCAATATCACAAATTTGTGATACTCAGCATAAGGTGCTTTTTACTGAAACTGATTGTCTTGTGTTGACTCCAGACTTTAAGATGCCTAAAGAACATCAGATTCTTCTTAAAGTTCCCAGACAACACAAAATGTACAGTTTTGATATGAAAGCATCTAATCCTGCAAAAGGTGTTACCTGTTTGATTGCAAAAGCTACTTTGGATGAATCTAAGTTGTGGCACAGAAGGTTAGGCCATGTGAACTTCAAAAATATGAATAAGCTTGTGAAGAATAATCTTGTAAGAGGTTTGCCTTCAAAATTGTTTAAAAATGACCATACCTGTGTGGCTTGTAACAAGGGAAAACAACATAGGGCATCCTGTAAGGTTAAATTAGAAAGATTAATCACTGTGCCCTTACATACCTTACATATGGATCTTTTTGGCCCTACATCTGTCCATAGTATAAATTATGCATGCTATTGCCTTGTCATTACAGATGATTGTACTAGATATTGTTGGGTGTTCTTTATGTCTAGGAAGGATGAAGCTACTCCTTTGATTCAAACTTTCATTAGGCAGATTGAAAACCTTCTTGATAAAAGAGTTAAAATCATTAGGAGTGACAATGGCACTGAGTTTAAAAATAAGAGCATGCTAGACTTCTGTGGTAATAAAGGAATTAAGCAACAGTTCAGTAATGCAAGAACTCCTCAGCAAAATGGAGTTGATGAGAGAATGAACAGGACACTTATTGAGGCAGCCAGGACTATGCTAGCAGATTCACTTTTACCCACAACATTTTGGGCTGAAGCAGTCAGCAATGCCTGTTACATCTTTAATAGGGTTAGAGTGACTAAGCCTCAAAACAAAACCCCTTATGAGCTTATGTTTGGCCATAAACCAGTTGTTAGCCATATAAGGCCTTTTGGGTGTCATGTAACCATTCTTGATACTTTGAGTGTCCTTGGAAAGTTTGAAGGAAAGTCTGATGAAGGGTTTCTAGTTGGGTATGCATTAAACAGTAAGGCCTTTAGGGTTTACAACTTAGTATCCAAGAAAGTAGAAGAAAATCTGCATGTAAACTTTCTTGAAGAAAAACCCAATGTAAAGGGAATTGGTCATAGATGGATGTTTGATATTGATTATTTAACTAATTCTATGAATTATATTCCTGTCTCCAAGGAGAATCAAGTTAACCCTATTGCAGGTACTAAAGAAGTTACTAACAATGCAGGTACCAAAGATCCTTCTAATACAGGGAACACTGATGATGTGGCTGAGCTTATTGTGATTCCATTTAAAGAGAACAAGTCTGCTGCAGCTGATGCAGAAATCAAGAATTCTTCTTTTCAAGAAAAGGATTCTGAATTCAAGTCTCAAGATACTGCCAAAGCAGCAACCCCTAATATTACCAGTACTTCAAATGTTAAGTCTGGTAGTGATGCTCAACCAGACCTTTCTTCAAGTGCTGTTTGTGTTGACTCTGAGATGCCAGAACTTGAAGTATTTTCAAATCCAAATGAAGGTATCTTTGAAGGGGCTTCCTATGATGAAGGAGGTATCATTACTGATTTCAACAACTTACCCACTGAAGTGGATGTAAGTCCAACTCCCACTCTCAGGATCCACACCATTCATCCCAAGAGCCAAATAATTGGTGATCCCAAGTCTGCTGTTCAAACAAGAAGTAGAGTGCAACATCAGTCTGATTCACTTGCACTCATCAGCCTGATCAAGCAACAACAAAGGGTCAATCATAAGGACCAGCAACATTGTTTATTTGCTTGCTTTCTTTCTCAAAGTGAACCCACTACAGTTTCTGAAGCTTTAGGGGAGGAAAGTTGGATAGAAGCCATGCAAGAAGAGTTGCTGCAGTTCAAGCTACAGAAAGTATGGGTTCTTGTAGATCTACCTTATGGAGCTAAATTTATTGGTACAAAGTGGGTCTTCAGGAATAAAAGGGATGAAAGAGGGGTAGTTGTAAGGAACAAAGTAAGACTAGTAGCACAAGGATACAAACAGGAGGAGGGCATAGATTATGATGAGGTTTTTGCTCCTGTAGCAAGAATTGAGGCTATCAGGTTATTTTTTGCCTTTGCATCATACATGGGATTCAAGGTGTATTAGATGGATGTCAAAAGTGCTTTTCTTTATGGCACTATTGAAGAAGATGTGTATGTACATCAACCTCCTGGTTTTGAGGATCCTGCTAACCCCAATCAAGTGTACAAGGTTATTAAAGCTTTGTATGGTCTTCATCAAGCTCCTAGAGCTTGGTATGCAACTCTTTCAAAGTTTCTAGAAGAACATGGGTACATCAGGGGTGTAATTGACAAGACTTTATTCATTAAGAGAGACTAGAAGGATATCATTCTTGTCCAAATTTATGTGGATGATATCATTTTTGGATCAACAAGAAAGTCTTGGTGTGATGAATTTGAAGGTTTAATGAAGAGCAGGTTTGAGATGAGCTCAATGGGAGAACTTACATTTTTCTTGGGACTGCAAGTAAAACAAAAGGATGATGGACTTTTTATTTCTCAAGACAAGTATGTTGCAGAAATTTTGAGGAAGTTTGAGTTCACAAATGTAAAGACTGCAGTCACTCCCATGGAAAACAAGGTGCCTTTGACAAAGGATGAAGATGCTGCTGATGTGGATGTGCATCATTACAGATCCATGATAGGTTCCCTCATGTATGTTACTGCTTCTAGACCTGACATTATGTATGCAGTTTGTGTTTGTTCACGTTTTCAGGTACAACCAAAGACTTCACATTTTCATGCTGTGAAGAGAATCTTTAGGTACTTAAAGGGCAAACCAAATTTGGGCCTTTGGTACCCTAAGGAGTCATCTTTTGACCTGACAGCTTATTCAGACAGTGACTATGCTGGTGCAAGCCTTGATAGGAAATCCACAACAGGATGTTGTCAATTCCTTGGAAGGAGATTGATATCTTGGCAATGCAAGAAGCAGACAATTGTGGCCAATTCAACCACTGAAGCTGAGTATGTTGCAGCTGCTAACTGCTGTGGACAAGTCTTGTGGATTCAGAATCAGATGCTGGACTATGGTTTGAATTTTATGAATACTGTTATCCACATAGATAATGAGAGTACTATCTGTATTGTTAAGAACCCAGTATATCACTCTAAAACTAAGCATATAGAAATCAGGCATCACTTTATTAGAGATTGCTTTGAAAAGAAGTTGATTAGAGTGGAGAAAATACATACAGATTTTAATGTTGCTGACTTGTTAACTAAAGCATTTGATGGCCCTAGGTTCAATTATCTGGTAGTTAACATTGGTATGATGAACCCCTAGTTTGACTTAAGGGGAGGTTTGGCTTAAGGGGAGGTCAAACTGTAAAGTATGTAAAGTATGAGTACTTACCAGCATTTAGGTTATCTTTAAGTCTTGTAGTTTTGTTTTTAGTTTTGTTAGTGTTAAAAAAAAAAATTATGTGTGTCTTCTATTTCTTTTATAGACAATGCTGGATTAAGTATGTTTTCACAAGTTGTTAAGTGAGACTATTGGAACTTCTCACTTGGTGGAGGTGCCTTGCACTAACACAACAAAAGGTTATCAGTCCACCTTGTCTCATCAACACAAGGACTGGCTAATCCTGAGCAAACGGCTACAGGTAAAGATTGCTCAAATCCGTTTATGGCTGACAATTTGCCAAAAATTGTATGGTATTCAACTCACCATATCTAAGATAAGTGATGAGGTGCTTTTCCATCAAAGAATTGGCTAGTCCAGAAGCAAACGGCTTTTGGTAAAGACTTAACAAATCCGTTGATAAGCTGATGATTTGCTAAAAATCATATGGTTATTAATGTACCATGGTCTGACACACCAAAACATTGGCTACTCCAGTGGTAATGGCTATTGGTAAAGAGATTTCAAATCCATTACATTTTCAATGATTCACCTCTCACAGATGGTAACACATCTGGAAGTGATGAGAATAGTCTGAAACTTAAATGAATTTGATGTACATATAGTCAATGTTGCTGCAAAGACCATATCAGAAGAGCTTATCAAGATTCAAGCTACTAGAAAGGTTCAAGACCTAAAAACAATTCAAAGTATTCAAGATTCAATCCTCAGAAAGCTAAATCAGAAGAACTTGAAGTTCATGAAGCATGAAGATCAAGTTAGGGGAGGATTGTTGGGAATTATTACACGATTCAAGAGAAGACAAACTTAGGTCAGGTAATATATCAGAGTTAGGTCTGTCTTCGTAATTAGGTCTGGTAATACAAGTTAAGTCTGGTAGTCTGTATTAAGTCTGGTTGACTTATTATGTTAAGTCTGGTCGTGTTATAAGGAAAGTTTGTTAGAGATATGTTAGGAAAAGATACAAAACGTGTAAGTATCTTTATAGAAGATTCGTGAATATCTTCTTAGTCGGTTAGCATTAGGGTTTCCTTGGTGTTATAAAAGGATCCCTAAGATTGTTAGTTTGGTGAGAGTTATACGAGTTTCACTATTGTGATTAAAAGTAATATACGAAGTTAGTGTTATCTCTGTGTGTGTTCTTCATTGTTCTTGTTAAGTTTCCGCATTAACATTAACAATCGTTAAGGGTTTCTCACTTAGACTGGTTTGGATTTATCCCAACCATCTACTAAGTATTCAAGGCTACTTAGAGATCCACATACAATTCGTGGACCAACAGTTAGCGTGAGCGCGAAAAATATTATTTATGAGAACGTTTTTATAATAGCAATATAAAACAAAATTATGGATTCCAGATAACAATTATTGGACTTATGCCGTTACTAGGATTTGTATTGGTACGCGTGTGGTGTTGTGTGCGAAATGTTTCTCGTTTTAATACGTAATGATCAGTATTAGTCAGAAAACGAAATATTCACATTTTCTGATAAATAAACAAGGCAGTGAGTTACTGTAAGCCACAGTGTGCGGGATAGCTTCCCGAAATACTCGCGTGAGCTCAAAAATGTTCTGTTATGTTCAGTTTTGTAATAATAAATATATATTAAAAAATACAGTCTGGAAAATTACGGGTGGTTACAGTCTACCCTCCTTAACGCGAAATTTGTCCCGGATTTCAGTTTATGTTATCCGATAAAATGGTGTCTGGGAAGAGATGTTGGTACTCACAACAGATTTGGGTCTTACTAGACGGTTTAAAGGCTCCTCCTTGTCTGTGGGAGATTAATTCATAATTCTTTGTTGAAATTTTGTAGTTAGGTAAATTGATGTGACTTCAAAAGACTCGTAACTTTAGTATAAGCAGTCTTTAAACATGGTGTGGATAAGATGATTTCACAAAAGTTAACGTTTAATCACCCCCTTGATATGCAAAAATTTGGTGAAGTTTGACTAGAAACTTTTATCGCATCAAAATGAGTAAATAGTTCACAGGGTGATTGCAGAATAGTTTATAGAACGGTTTGTAAAACGGTTCATAGAATAACAAGAAATCAGTTTATCATTTGCATGATAGTAGCAAAGCTGTAGTTTGATTTATAATATCATAGCAGGACAGCAAACCGGTTTATAAATTTGTTAGCGAAATGATTTGCGAAACAGTTTATAGAACGAGAACCATTCGTTGTTTACAAAATAGTTGTAAGGTCGAAATTTTTGATTTCATGAAGTAGCAGTAAAACATTTGTAGGGTGACCGAAATATGGTTTGTAGAATAATCGAAAACAGTTTGTAAGGTATTGGCGACATGGTTTATTATCTCGTGAGAGGGTAGTAAAAATAACTGATCATGATAGTAGCAAAGCTGTAGTTTGATTTATAATATCATAGCAGGACAGCAAACCGGTTTATAAATTTGTTAGCGAAATGATTTGCGAAACAGTTTATAGAAGGAGAACCATTCGTTGTTTACAAAATAGTTGTAAGGTCGAAATTTTTGATTTCATCAAGTAGCAGTAAAACATTTGTAGGGTGACCGAAATATGGTCTATTGAATAATCGAAAACAGTTTGTATAGTATTAGCGACATGGTTTATTATCTGGTGAGAGGGTAGTAAAAATAACTGATATTACCGAGAGGTGAGAGGAAAATTAGGTGATTGTCCCAAGGAACGCGGTTTAGGTTATTCTTTAAGGTCTTAAGGTTTCTGTCGGTCATGGAATCTCTGCCGACTAAGGATGTTGATTGCTACTAGCAATCAGTTGACTGTTTCAGTAGTGTACTTAGTACTTAACACGGAAGGTACAACATCGGTTGAGTGTAGGGTTTGAGGCAGAGGTGACTGTAACGAATCAACAAAACAAAGCTGAATAATAATTCCAAACCCGAAATGAGGTCTAAATTCAAACATAGCCAAAACTAAATCCAAACGTAGCCAAAATTAAATCCAAACATAATCAACTCCAAACACTCCAATAAACTCAGACGGGCTTATTATGCTCTTAAGGGGTTACAAATAAGTAACTCGGATTCAAACGGTGCCAATCGGGTCTAACCCGACCTGATGCAAACTACGGCCAGACGGTGACAAACAGGAATTTCATGTAATGGAGACGTATAGCGGTGCCAGAGGCATTACGGTTCATGTGGTGTTGTGATGCCAGTGTGTTGTGTGTGTGGAAGTAAGATTCCATGTCCGTGTACACACGCAAAACTTTACCATTTCCAAAATCAAAAACCAATCCGAACATAATTCCATTATAACTACTCCAAGTATTGCAAAATTCACCTCTGAGTCAGACATAGGTGATCAGGCTATGTCCCACTGTCCCTGGTTGAATATTGGTGATTAGTCTATATTCACCCGAGGTTCAATGAATTTTGGAATACTCAGCCGAGTTATACTAGTAGTATGTCCGTTATATCCAAAATCATTCCCAAAACCACGACAAGTGTACAAACTCGATATTCAATAGTGAGATTACGCAAGGAAATAGCGTAACTCCGTGACAGATTCGGTGCGTGCATTAGCATATGAAAATTCTTATCGTGAACAGCTAAAATAGGCGGATATAAAATATCCAATAGTCATGCACACATCACAACAAGTATACAATCAAACATCTCATCAAACAACTCGTCAAATATACCAAGAACATCTCATCTAATATATCATAAACATCACGTCAAGTATATCATCAATTATCTCGTCATATCAATTATATCCTTAAACAAAATCATACGCGAGGCATCAGCTTGGCAGGCAGGTACGTGGCGGTCATAGAGTTAAGTTTTCATAAAAGTGGTTATAGTCCAGGTTTTAGAAAATAAACCCAGTTCTCTATAACCTGGCTCTGATGCCAATCTGTAACACCCCAAAAATCGGGTCCAGCGGAAGCATACATGTCACTGGGGTGCTACTCAATTGGTATCACAACACATAGTACAAGGAACGGTTTTACCTCAACCATTTATCATAAATTCATTTCTGAAAAGAGTTAAATTTACATCATTTTAAAGTAGTGCGGAAATATAGGCCCATAAATAAATAAAGCGGTCCCAAATATAAATATCAGAGTTGTCTATGACCATGCCCCTTGCCAAGTGCCTTCAGAAATAAGTTATCACCTTAAACCTGAAAATACATGCTAAAAGGGTCAGCTTACGCTGGTGAGTTCACAGGTTTAGTAAAAAGTTTAACAGTGGACCAAGATAAGGGATTTGCTACACTGGACTAAGATAGATGTAAATCACAAGTTCCACAAATATCAACAAACACAATCAATCAAGTATCAATATGATAGGTCACAGTAGCCCTCTCTCATATTGACAAACACAGTAGGGCCCTAGGCGACTCTAGCTAGGCAACACGTTATAGCAAGGTATATATAGTTACATTGCTACCCTAGTCTAGGCCGGGTATAGATATCAAATCTTAGCCAGGCACCCCGTTATAGCAAAGGATTGCTACCCTGGTCTAAGACAAATATCTAACGCATATCTAACCTTAACCAGTCAACAAGTTATAGCATATCACAAACAACAGTTATGTCCATTCAAAACAGTTCGAATGTTTTCTCACATGAATACCAGTCAAATCACATAATTTCATCAAATAACCAGATCAAATAATTCAGTCAACAGTTAAATATTGAGTAAACAGTTCGCATAAATTCCAAGTAAACAATCATGAATTTAGTTTAAAAAAAACGAGCATGTATTCTCCCCCAAAATAGTTATAAAACTGGTAAAAGTAGGGGCTATAAACTCACCTTAGCCACAGCAATGCAAAGATCACGACAGACACAACTGGCATCTAGCTATTCACAACGGTCTCAAGACATACGGCACGACGGAACACGGAGGTGCGAGCATAGCGGTACACAACGGTCTAGGATCGGCATAACCTAATACGTATACGATTATCTCAAAATACGTCTCGCAAAATAATAAAGTCTATAAAAGACAACGCGTCATAGTTTTTGTGGATTACTCAGTTTCAAAACTTATCAAAAGCTTAGTATCAACGTTTCGTATGGTGTGGTAAGAAAACATAGACTCGACATACAACTCATGCCAAAGAGAAATAGACATCGACAAAGTCGAAAGAATACTGACGAGAACTCAAACCAAGAAGACAAGTCTAGAAGTTAGCTTCAAATAACACCTCAAATAAACAAATCAGTTTGTATGCTTCGGCATTTACCCCGATAACCCAAATAATTTGTATAAAACATAAGACGTTTTATAAATAGAAATAAGTTTAACTAATAAAATCAGTTTTCTCAAGTCGTCGAGACTTAAATAAATCAATTTCCTCAAAACATTTTATTAGAATTTGTTGTTCCCGTTACACTTATAGAAATAACTAGAAAGTTATCCTAATTGTGTACTAAGACTGATACAATGTATGATTAATTTTACCAAATAAGTTAGAACGTAAATATAAAACAACAAAGGTTTTTCAACGTTTAAATTCTTATTAGAAATTAATCAAAGAATCTATTACCCAAAGTGTTTTGCGGAATAAACACTTTGGGATTGAATAGACAAGGTATGGTGTTCTCCTCTTCTAAACTCAAGCTTTTCTTGAGTGACAACTAAAAGACCCTACTGAGCTATCTCAGTGAGTAGGTTGTTCTTTGGAGGAGAAAAGTGGGCTGTGAAAGTCTAAGCTTTTAGTGCACAACCTTAATTCACTTTTCTCATCATCTATCTATTTATACACAAGTATAAAAGAAAACCTATAACTAAAGTACAAGTTGACCTACGCTGGTCTGACAAAAGTACAACAGTGTTTTGTCATTACCAATAATCTATATCGGGAATAGGCTAAAAGATCCTTTAGAGTGTCTGCCCAACCACTCTCTGACTTTAAGTCGTATTAAGGAAAGTTCTCTTTCGGTGTGATAAGACTTGTCCTTATCCTTTTCAAACTTTCCCGCTCGATCCCGCCTTTACTTCAGGTCTTAGATTAATTCTAAGTCTTCAGTCTTTAGTCTTCAGTCTTTAAGTTGTTCAGGAGACTGAGGGGTTCAGTGAGCTCTTGTCAGTACTCACTGAACCCATCATCTTCTTCTTCGGCTTAAGTCTCACTCAGGAAGTACCGCCTTCCTGAGGAGTGAATCCTTCGCCTTGAATTCGCCTTAAGCATCCTGAAGATGACTCACTGAGTTACTGTTAACTCAGTGACTTGAATTGTTCTTGGTTGGTAAACACTTGGCTTAATTTGTGTTCAAATCCTGTTTTAGATAATTGGGTATTTATGGACCCAACAATCTCCCCCTATTTGGATATAAATTATGCCCAAGTGTTATTGATCAGTATGAGTGAGCTTATGGCTTCTTCTCATACTGAATATACAGAAGACAGTAAGGACTACGATTTAACATAAACATGGGACAACATTTTATTCATGTCATTACAAAGTCCTATCAGCTAAACAAAATACTTAAGGTTCTTGACGGATACCCATTAGTTCAAGCTTTGCCTTCTTCGACGCTAACACTTCTTTGTCAGTTCGTTCCTTCATCAACTGATCCATCAGCCTGACAAACTCCTCATTGTTAGAGCCCCTGATATTAAGTGCCATCAGTTTGTAGGCTAGGAGTGTTGTCGTTTCCACTTTGTCAATGTCAGAGACTCTCTGAAAGGCTTCCTAACCAAATTCATCCACGAAGAAGATGCCATACTCAGGTTCTTTAATGACAAGGTTAGGACGGAATTTTACTCCCTGAGGAGGAACTCTGTTGCAGTGAAGTGCAGCTATGTATTGTTCAGGCTCCATAGCTACAGCTTTCCTTTTCTTCCCAACCTTCTGAGTATATTCAGGGATTGTTAGTCCCTGAGAAGCAAGTGCCCCATCATGGTCAATGCCCAGACTCTTTGCCACTTTTGCGAGTTCCTCATACTTGGCACTCAGTGACTTGATGATGATTGGGGCATTCTTGCTTGAGGTTTTCTTCCTCAGGATAGGCATCATCATATCCCATTCTCTTATCCCATAGTCTGAAAATTTGACTTCAGGAAGATGTTCAGACTTTCTTGGACCTCTATGGACAGTTAGGCTCAGAGGTTTGGTGGGGTGAATGGTGATGTCAGTGATTTTGCCTTCACTTTTGGTTTTGGTCATGTGCCATACATACCTCTCATATGCCCTTTGCCTCTTTTCTTGCTTCAGTTTGGCTTCCTTGTTGTGTTTCTGAAGAAGTTGGGCTTGAAGCTTGATGAATTCTTCTTCCTGAATCTCTTTCTCAGACTCCTTTATTTCCTCCTTGGCAACCTCATAGATGGTAGATGTGGTGAGATCATGGGCTTTCCTGCGATCTTCCTCATCTAAGATCTTAGCTAGTTCCTCCTGAGTCCCATAGACTCTTCTCCCATCTTCTAAGTCAACATAAGACGGTACTTCAGGATCTGGTTGTCTTATGTTTGAAGCCTTGACTAAGTGTGGTTCAGGAGGAGAGTTTTCAGTCATGATCTCCTTCCCTTTATTAGTGAGAGGAGGTTGACTCGTAGATTCCTTAGGATTTGGAACAGTTACCAGGGCAGAGGAAGGATCAGGGATGTCATCATTTTTCTCCCCCTCAGCAGGTTTAGGAACTTCAGTGGAAAGACCTGCTGACTGAGGAGGTGGTTGTACATGAGAGGCCTGAAGAATTGATAGGATATCAGAGACCATTGACTTTGTCTCAGAAGCATCATTCTTCACGGCACTGAGTTCGATAGCCATTGCTTGTTGGGTGGTGGAGAGTTCAGTGACACGGTTGGTAAAGTGGCTGATCAGCTCATTATGTGTTTGTGAGAGCTGATCCATGGCTGAGGAAAGGTTGGTGAGGTGCCCCTTGGATTCCATGGCAGCCTGAAGAATGGAATCCTGGTTTTCCCTGAGACCTTTGATATCTACCCCCTGAAAGAGCCTAAGAAGCTCAGTAAGGTTGGTGGAGGCAGTCGACTGAATGGCCATATGATCCTTCATTGATTGAATCATTTTGGGATCATCAGAAAGCTGATCCTGAACTGATTCAACAGCCTTGAGGAGGTTAGCAAGTTCCTGATGCTGACCAGTGGCTGTTTCATCAAAGGTTTTAGTCAGTTCCCCAAGTTGTTTGTCAGCGAGCTTTGTAGCTTGAAGAATTTTGTCCTGAGATTCTTCAACTGAGGCCCTGAAGTCGGCATAGGAGGCTGCCGCTTCAGTATGCTGATCCATGAGTTCATCAGTAAGAGCATTATACAGACCTTCGTTGGCATGGCGAAGGTATTTGGCCATACTTCTTTCAGTAGGCGGATGAACATTATCATACTTGGTTAACCATTCAGGGGTGGCAGAGGCACCTAATGAAGATGATGATGAAGATGATGGTGAACTGGGTTGTTGATCCTCAGGATGAGGAGAAGAGAGTTGTTGCTCAGATGGACCCTCCATTTCCTCCTCAACTTCAGGAAGTGGTTCATCATCTCCAAAATCGAAATCCGTCTCCTCCTCTGACTCATCAGCCAACAAAATTTCATAGTCAGCCAGAGAAGGAGCCTTCAGGGAATCCAGCTCCCCCTCAAAAGAGGGCTCACTTTCGTTGTGGCCAGGTCCTGATCCTTTAGCCATAATAACTGGTGGGGTTGTACCAGCCTGACTAGTCATAATAACTGGGGGGTTTGCCCAGCCTGACTGTTAGGATCAGTTCCCAAGTGAATTGGACCGCCTGAGGGGGTGATGGGTTCCGTATCAGCGGGTGGTTTGTTTCCCCCTGAGTCTTTGTCCCCCTGAGCACCTTCATCTACTGATGGGTGTTTTCCAGTAGAGTCACTAGGTACTATTGGTGAGTGTTGATGGCCTCCCTTCCCATCAGGATTGTACTGTCCTTTTAGGGATTTAGAGGCCTGAACTCCCTGAGACTCTAAGTGTGATTGCTTAGAGACGTTAGCGGGATGTGAGTGGGTGTGGGTCCCCGTCTCAGTGGAGTAGTGCTGCCCCACTGAGGATATAGAACCCTGTACTCCCTCAGGCTCTGATTTTGATCTATCAGTGCCTTCACTGGGATGTGAATGGGTGGATGCTCCTGACCCACCTGACTTGTTTTTGTCAGTAGGGACATTAGGAAAGGGTGTGCCCGAGGATACTGAGGATGATTGCCCAGTACCCTCCGTTGGCGGTTGTTTTGTGGCCAAAGTGGTCTCTATTATGGGAGTCGGAGAGGTCAAGGTCACAATAACATTTTTGGTGCCTGAGGCAACAGTCTCAGTGATGAGTGGCTTAGGTCTAACCACCTTACTGGATTGTCCCCCTTTTCCTTTCTTTTTCTTCACCTTGGTTGGTGAAGGAACTGGTGAGCATACATTTGCACCCTGAATCACCGTCAGCATGTAGGTGGTCAGGGCGACTGGATCTACCTCAGTAATGTCACTACTAAAGTTGGTCTTATGCAAGATGTCAGGCTTTGTACCTTCATCATCAGACCTTAAGTAGTCAGAACCAAGGAGGTCCTGAAGCACACAGGAAATGAACCTAGGGTAAGACATATGTCTTTGCCTATGTTTCCCTGAGAGCTTTGACACGAGGTCACGGAAGATTATTCTTCCGATATCTATTTTTCTACCCTCCAAGAGACTGAACATCATCAATTGTTGTGATGAGTTCAACTGCTCAGTGGAGGATTTGTTTCCTCCGAGTACCTGAATGATGAATGTCATCATAAGTCTCCAGACAGGGTGAAACCATGTCTTCACTATTGGAGCCTTAGCCAACAAGGCTTCAGGAGACTCGCCAGGACGCCTAACATCATGAGGCCCTAGGAAAAGCATTTCAGCTTTTATTTCCTGATCAGTAGGGTTAGCCTCAAAGTTCTCAACAAAGTTAAGACCAGTGGCTTTGATGAAGGTCTTGTAGTTCAGGGAGAGAGTCTTAGTCCCATTCATCACAGTGAAAGTGATGATCGACTCTTTGGTGTCCTTAGGGCTAGTAGCCGTTGCGGTACACCAAAACTCCCTGAGATAGTCATTGTAGATGACTTCTGGGGTGGTTGTAAAAGATGTGGCAAGGAAGCAGTTTTGTAAATACTTAACTACATCCTTGTAACCCGCATATTGCTGCGGGTAATGGAAATTTCCAACCACATTGTTTTTGGTCAAATCCACGCCCTCCATTGTGAAGCTCACATTTGGGGCGGTGGTAATAGCATTAGAGGAAGCCATTTTATGATCGGGTTTAGGTCGAAAATGGTCGGATAATTCTTAATGCTAAGAACACACACTCAATTTGTTTGAGAAATAAAAAAGGGCAGAGTTTGCTTATAAATTTCTAAAAAGCGTGTGTGTGTATTCTTTTGGATGGGTATTTATAGGGAAGTGGAAAGGTCTGGGGGTATTTAGGGCATAAAAGAATTAACTTCAAAAATTTTGAAAATTGTTTAATAAAATTTTGAAGTCCGCATTTAATGCCACGATTCCACTTCCCCATGTATTCGGCAACCATTATGGTGAACAGTTGAGCCATCTGCAAAAAGTGTAATTTGCAGAGATGATTCATCACATTTCTCTAATGTGATTGGATAGGCATTTAATGCCTAGTGGGAAAGTGGGGGCCCAAGATGTGTATGCCAGAGAGACATATATTCCTATATTAAATAGGAGATCAGTCACCAACCTAGGACATTTACTAACAAAATACTTAGAGCATTTAAGTTAGCATTGAATGACATCTTGAGGACCCTGAATGACTTTTCATTCACTGAGGGTTTCAGGAAGGGGATTCAGTGATACTTGACACTGAGGGATACATTGATTCAGGGACCTGAGGTTCTAAGAATGTACACTTCAGTTGGATGGATTCAATCAGTGGAATGAGTCTCAATATCCAACATTCCTAACTCAGCTTTCAGTCTAGTGAAAGTTGGTTCATCCAAAGGTTTGGTGAAAATATCAGCTAACTGATATTCAGTAGGGATGAAGTGTAATTCGATGTCACCATTCATGACATGATCCCTGATGAAATGATATCTGATATCAATGTGTTTTGTTCTCTGATGAAGAACAGGGTTGTTGGAAATTGCAATTGCACTTGTGTTATCACAAAAGATGGGAACCATCTTATACTGAATGCCATAGTCACTGAGTTGACTTTTCATCCATAGTACATTTGCACAACAGCTGGCTGCTGCAACATATTCAGCTTCAGCTGAGGACATGGCAACTGATTGTTGCTTCTTTGCACTCCAACAGACTAATTTTCCACCAAGAAATTGGCAGAAGCCTGAGGTGCTTTTCCTATCCATGTTGCATCCAGCATAGTCAGAGTCTGAGTATCCCTTGAGGTCAAACCCTGAGCACTTAGGATAATACAATCCAAGGCTTGGAGTACCTTTCAGGTACCTGAGGATCCTTTTTACAGCAGTGAGATGAGATTCTCTTGGGTCAGATTGATATCTGGCACACAAACATACTGAGAATTGGATGTCAGGCCTTGATGCAAGGAGATACATCAGTGACCCAATCATTCCTCTGAATATAGTCTGATTGACTGATTTACCAGTGAGGTCATAACCAAGGTTATTTGGTGGGACCATGGGAGTCTTGACTGAGGCACAGTCACTGAGATCATACTTCTTCAGTATGCTTCTGACATACTTCTCTTGACTGATAAAGGTTCCTTTATCAGTCTGCTTAATTTGTAAGCCAAGAAAGTAAGTCAGTTCTCCCATCATGCTCATTTCAAATTTCTTTGCCATCAGTTTTTCAAACTGTTTGCAAAGTTTATAACTTGTTGAGCCGAAGATGATGTCATCAATATATACTTGAACAAGTATAACATCATCATTTGTCTTGTAGATAAACAAGGTATTGTCTATCTTGCCTCTGACAAATTTGTTTTGGATCAGGAAGGATGAGAGGGTTTCATACCATGCCCTGGGAGCTTGCTTCAGTCCATAAAGGGCTTTGTCAAGCTTACAGACATAGTCAGGAAACTCACTGCTCTCAAATCCAGGAGGCTGTTGGACATAAACTTCTTCTTTCAGTGAGCCATTTAAGAATGCACTTTTAACATCCATTTGGTACACTTTGAAGTTCATGTAGGTTGCAAATGCAAGGAAGATCCTGATGGCTTCCATCCTTGCAACTGGTGCAGATGTTTCCTCATAGTCAATGCCTTCTTGTTGGTTGAAGCCTTTGGCAACCAATCTGGCCTTGTTTTTGATGACTATGCCATTCTCATCTGATTTGTTTTTGAATACCCATTTCATGCCAATGACTGTAACTCCATCAGGACACTTGACTAAGGTCATCACCTTATTTCTGTCAAATTGTTCCAATTCATCATGCATGGCCTGAACCTAACTAGGATGAGTAAGTGCTTCTTTAACACTTTTGGGTTCATTAGTGGAAATGAAATCCACAAATAGGCATTCATTGGCTGAGGCTGCGGATAGTTTAGCAGCCATGCTTCTGGTGAGCAAGCCTTCAGTAGGCTCTCCAATAATATTGACAAGTTCTATATCCTGAGACCTAGTCCATCTGTCCTGAGGTCTTGGGTACTGACTAGAACTTGTGGAGGCCATATTGGGTAGAGGTGAAGGGATTGGTTCAGACACTTGAGGGCTTTCAGGGTGTTGGGTGTCTGAGTGATTTGTTTGATCACTGAGATTATCTGGTTCCTGAGCACTTTGAACAGACTGATTGTTAGAGTCAGTGTTTGTTTGTGCTTCAATAAACTCAGTGATGCTTGGGTGAGGAAGGTTATGAGGGAGGATGTGATAGGAGATATCAGCATCAGCTTGATACTGAGTGGAAGGATTGTTTTCAGGATCAAACTCATCAGGAGGATATCTTGATGAGTCATCAATTCCTATCTCTTCCACTGAGGAATTTGAGAACCTGATGACTTCAGTGCTCTCATCAAAGGTAATATGAAATGTTTCCTCAGTTTGTTGTCTCCTTGTGTTTAGATAAAACTTTACTTTATCAGGACAAGGTGTCCTTTGTTAAGAAAGGAGATGCTATAGTTGTTGAGGATTGCACAACTGATAGTGATGAAGAAGAACAGGTTATGTCTAAACCTGAAGTGGTTAAGAAAGTAGGAACAAGTGTTCCTAAGATAGTCAAACACAATACTGATAAGCCTAAATCAAACATTAAGCATGTTAGGCAACCAGTTAGGTATTGTGAGCAATATAGAACCACCAACAAGCCCAGAGGTAACCAAAGGAATTGGAACAACCTCAAGTCTAACCAATTAGGTGATGACTTTGATTTTTATAACAAAGCTTGTTACACATGTGGTAGTTTTGACCATCTTGCAGCTTTCTGCAACCATTGGGTAACTGGGTATGAAAACAATAGGGTGAATTTCAAAAGGCAAACTCCTCAAACTCACTTTCACTCTAGTTCTAGTTTTAATAGATCAAAACCCAGAACAGTCTCACACAAGTCTGGCTCAAACACAGATCCTGCTGCTAGACCAAATGGTTCTGCTGCTAGACAAGCTCATTCTGCTGCTAAACCATTGATGACTGTTAACCCAAAATCAACAGCTAAGGGTGCAAAAACATTTTTCAAGCATGCACCAAAGACTGTTCTAAGGCCCATTCAAACAAAGGCAGTAGTCCAAAAACAAGTTTGGAAACCAAAGGATAGAACTGAAAAGTTAGCAGTTCCTGCTGCTAAGCAATCAGTTCATTCTGCTGCTAAGGGAAACAGGGTAAATGCTGTTAAGGCCTCAGCATGTTGGATTCTTAAATCCAATGTTGCATCAACTATCCTTAAAAGATTAAATTACATTGATGCAAGAGGCAGATCCAAGTCAGTAATGGCTTGGGTCCCCAAAAGAAACTAATACTTCTCTTTTATGTGCAGGAACATTCAATTGATCAACAAGAGGATCAAGGATACTCAGATAGTGGATGTTCTAGGCACATGACAAGCAACAAGTCTTATCTCTCAGATTTTCAATCAATAGATGGAGGCTATGTTACCTTTGGAGGAGGTGTTGGTGGCAAAATTTCAGGTAAAGGTACCATTAAAACTGGAAATTTAGATTTTGAAGATGTGTTCTATGTAAAAGAGCTAAATTATAATCTTTTTAGTGTCTCATAAATGTGTGACAAAAAGAAAAATGTTCTTTTTTGTAAGACAGAATGTCTTGTACTTTCTCCTGATTTTAAGATGCCTGATGAAAGTCAAGTACTTCTTAAAATTCCTAGAAAGGGCAATATGTACAGTGTTGACATGAAGAACATTGTTCCTAAAAAGGATTTAACTTGTCTTGTTGCAAAGGCCACATTAGATGAATCAATGAAATGGCATAGAAGGCTTGGTCATATTAATTTCAAAACCATAAATAAAATTGTTAAGAATGGTTTGGTAAGAGGTTTACCTCAAAAACAATTTGAAAATGATCAAACATGCATTGCTTGTCTTAAAGGCAAACAACACAAAGCCACTTGTAAGCCCAAGATTTTTAACTCTATCAATCAATCATTGTTTATGCTTCATATGAACTTATTTGGACCTGTTTCAGTAAGTAGTATAATGCATAAGAGATATTGTCTTGTTATAATTGATGACTATACCAGATTTACATGGGTTTTCTTTTTAGGTTCTAAGGATGAAACTTCAAGCATCCTTAAGACATTCATTACACAGATAGAAAACCAAGTAGACAAGAAAGTGAAAGTCATTAGATGTGATAATGGGACAGAGTTTAAGAATAGAGTTATGGATGATTTCTGCAAACAAAAAGGTATTAGGAGAGAATTTAGTGTTGCTAGAACTCCACAACAGAATGGTGTTGTTGAGAGGAAGAATAGAACACTAATTAAGGATGCTAGAACTATGTTAGCTGATTCTAAGCTACCAATAACTTTTTGGGCTGAAGCAGTCAACACTGCTTGCTATGTCCAAAATAGAGTTTTAGTTATTCAGCCTCACAATAAGACATCATATGAACTTTTTAGAGGTAGAACTCTTGCAATAGGATTTCTTAGACCTTTTGGATGTCATGTGACAATTCTCAATACCTTAGACCATTTATGAAAATTCGATGGTAAAGCAGATGAAGGATTCTTTGTTGGATATTCTCTTAATAGCAAAGCATTTAGAGTATACAACACAAGAACTATGATTGTAGAGGAAAACCTACATGTAGAGTTTTTAGAGAATAAATCCAATGTAGAAGGTCAAGGACCAAAATGGCTATTTGATCTTGAAACTCTAACCAAATCAATGAATTATGTGCCTGTTGTTGCAAAAAACTAATGATTTTTCAGGTTCACAAGCAACAGATGAGGCAAGGTTAGAAAAGGAGACAAACCAAGATCATGTTTGGATGCCAATATGGTCAAGTACAAGTGTGGAATCAACTTCAACAATTGATGAATCTTCTTCTGGCAAAGCTAAAGAAGGTGTTGAAGATGAAAGGAAAGAAGATGGAACTCAGGAACAACAAATTGTTTCTGCTGGTGATTCTGCTGCTAGGCAAATGATTCTGCTGCTGGCCCTTCAGAAACGAAAGAAGCAGAATTCTCAGACAGTGAGAGGGATTTCAATAATCTTCCATCAAATTATCAAGTTCCTTCTACTCCACAAACAAGAATTCACAAAGTCCACTCCCTAGATAATGTGATTGGAGATGTACAATCAGGTGTGAAGACAAGACAACAATTGATGTCTTCAGACCATCAAGGGCTTCTTGATGCCCTTTATGCTTCAAAGCAGCATGAGTTTTCAAACTCTTGTTTGTTTGTATATTTTCTCTCACAAGATGAACCAAAGAACATTCTGAAAGCCTTAGATGATTCAAGCTGGGTAGAAGCTATGCAAGAGGAGCTTCTTCAGTTCAAGATTCAGAAAGTTTGGGTGCTAGTTGATTTACCTAAGGATGCCAAGGTAATTGGCACTAGATGGGTTTTCAAGAATAAAAGGGATGAAAGGGGCATAGTGATTAGGAATAAGGCTAGATTAGTAGCCCAAGGGTACACAAAACAAGAAGGTATAGACTATGATGAAGTTTTTGCTCCAGTAGCAAGACTTGAGGCAATTAGGCTTTTCTTAGCTTATGCTTCATTTTTAGGCTTCACAGTTTACCAAATGGATGTCAAGAGTGCATTTCTATATGGCACAATTGAAGAAAAGGTGTATGTCTCACAACCTCCAGGGTTCATTGATCCTGACCATCCAGACAAAGTGTACAGAGTTGTAAAGGCTCTTTATGGCCTTCTTCAGGCACCTAGAGCTTGGTATGAAACACTTGCTTCCTATTTAAAAGCAAATGGATTTCAAAGAGGAAAGATTGATTAGACACTTTTCATCAAACAACACAAGAAGGATCTTCTGTTAGTGCAGGTGTATGTGGATGACATTATCTTTGGATCTACAAGGAAGGAAATGTGTTTGGAGTTTGAGAAGCTTATACATGATAAGTTTCAGATGAGTTCCATGGGGGAACTTACATTCTTTTTGGGTTTGCAAGTTAAACAGTCATATGAAGGCATATTTATTAGTCAAGATAAATATGTTGCAGAGATACTAAGGAAGTTCAACTTTGCTGATTCAAAAATGGCAAGCACACCAATGGACTCTGAGAAGCCACTTCTTAAAGACTTAGATGGAGAAAATGTGGATGTACACACTTACAGATCTATGATAGGATCTTTGATGTATCTTACATCATCAAGACCTGACATCATGTTCTCTGTTTGTGTCTGTGCAAGATTTCAAGTAACTCCAAAGGTTTCTCATTTAACAACAGTCAAGAGGATTTTTAGATATCTCAAGGGTCAACCTAGGTTGGGTCTATGGTATTCAAGGGAATCACCTTTTGACTTGGTAGCATTTTCGGATAGTGATTATGCTGGTGCTAGCTTGGACAGAAAGTCAACAACTGGAGGATGTCAATTCCTTGGGTGTAGACTTATTTCATGGTAGTGTAAGAAGCAAACAACTGTGGCTACTTCAACAACTGAAGCTGAATACGTAGCTGCTGCAAGTTGTTGTGCTCAAGTCTTGTGGCTTCAAAACCAACTTCTTGACTATGGGTACAATTTTATGAACACTGTTATTCATATTGATAATAGTAGTACTATTTGTATTATTAAAAATCCAGTGCAACATTCTAAAACAAAACACATTGAAATTAGACATCTCTTTATAAGAGACTGCAATGAGAAAAGATTAATTCAAGTTCTTAAAATTGCTTCAGAATTCAATTTTGCAGATCTGCTAACCAAATCTTTTGATGTTGGAAGGTTTCAGTACTTGGTAGCAAGTATTGGAATGCTTAATCCTCAATGATTTTAAACTTTGTGTTTTTGTAAATAAATTTTTGATTGTGCTGCTAATTTTAAAAGATACTACTGCTATTACAAAAGTTTGTTCTGCTAGTACAAATTTAAATTGTGTTATTCATACAGTTAGTCCTATGATTATTCTAATACAAGACAAGTACTTTGTACATTGTTCTTTTGGTTTTAGACTAACAATTTCAGGTATGATCATGTGAACACAAAGGATGTTTCAAGTGAAATGGAAGCAGCAAAATGATAATATTAGTTGCTGACCTAATAGGTTTATGATAGAAAATTTTTTGGAATTTCAAACCTCCTTAAAACTTCTTTCTTGAAACTTGATTATGATGTTTCACATTGAATTGATGACTTAGTTGATCAGATAGTAACTGATGCAACTCACTTTCTATCATTTTATACTTTTAAGTATAATGAGCAAGTCTAAGGACATCTGATAGAAAGAACATCTAGTAAAAGTGAATCTAACACTTGTGTTAGAGGCAACAATTACTATGAGCTGAAACCCTGTCAAGAAAGCCTTTTGAATAGGTTTATCTTTTCACAGGCAGTCATTCATAACTGAAAACATTGGTTCTCACACAACCAGAGGTTGCTTCAAACCAAAATGTTGATTTAGTGTCTGTTATACACTTAATCCCTTCAAAATGGTTGAAAGCAGTATGATTTTTCAATTCTAAAATCATGAACATACTGCTAAGTCAAATAATTTCTTAAACAAGGATTTTCAAAGGATTCAGAAAAACCATCCATTGATGGACCATGAATCAAATGCCCCATGAATTACCTCTCATAGGAGTTAACACACCTAGAAGTGATGAGGGTAGCAAATTAAACTCTTAAGGAATTGATGGCTACATGTACAACATTGTCTGATAACAAGTTCTAATTGATAGCTCAGATGATGGGGAAAGATACATTGTGAGAGATCTTCCAAACAGGGGAGGATAAAATGTTATTTGCATCTCAGGGGAGGAAATAAATTTGGAAGATTAACCAGTGAAAGGGAGAAAAAGACAAGAGCATACAAGATGATGACATGGAGGTTGAAAATGACAAGAATAGAGCTTATTCTGGAGTATTATATATATTTAGAAGGGATGAAGCATTCCAAAGGAGAAAGTTCTATCTAGGTCAAACGAAGAAATATTTCAATTTCAGTTCACTACGTTTGTTCATCACTTGCAAAGGCATGCTGATAGATGATTTCACTTGTTGAAACAAGCATCCAAGATACACAGCATCATTGCCTCTTATAATTCCTCCATCCAAGGAAATTGCACCATCTTTTAGGTCAATGTTTGAAGACTGAAGATGTGTATTGATATTGTTGAAGTCAAAGAACAAAGCAGATGAGTTACTGAGAAAGATATTCAATCTTGAAGAACAGAAGTGTTTGAAATATCTTCACAATCCATAATTTAATTCAGAAACATGTTGAAATGGATTCACATGTTTAGGGGAGGATTGTTGGGAATTAAATATTCAAGAAGTTTAATATCGGGTTCTATTCAAAGAAATACTCTAAGTATGATTCTGCTGCTAGAGCATTTGGTTCCTGCTGCTAGTGTTTGATTCTGCTGCTAGCGTTAAATGATTCTGCTGCTAGGCTTAACATTCTACTGCTGAAGGATTCTGCTGCTAGCGTTAAACATTGTTGCTGCTAATGTACGTTCTGCTGCTGAGTGGATAAGTATGAAAAGATATTATGTGTATTTAAGTCAACAATATACGGTAGATAATATCTTACCCCATGTGATCAGTCATAATGTTATATTCACAGAACAAGTTGTAAACATAGATACAAGATGTATCTTAATGACTGACACACGTATTATCATAGCAAGTAGTTTATCAAGACTTTAAGAAATATTGTAAAGATCTTCTTGGACTATAAAAGAAGATCTTAGACTAGATATTTTAGTGTGTGTTAAAACTTATAGTGAAAAATATATCTCTCAAGAACAAACACAAAAATATCACAAGTAAGAAAAACTTAAGATTCAAGGTTGTAACCCTAGTGATAACTCAAGATCACTCGTATTATTATCTTAATAATATTGAATCGTTTGGTGATAATCTTTCATTGTTCATTGACATATAACAAACACAACTGTTCCATTTCCATAACCATAATAACCTTCTAAGTGTGATTAAGTAGATTCCGCATACTTAATCATATTCACTCAATATATCATACACACAAAGTACAAAAGGTTTAACCACCTTAACCGTGTGTCGAATCACCAACATGCCTAGTGAGAATTCATGGTTTTCACTTACTAAACAACTCATATAATATCAAACACTTTCTAAATAATATCAAACTTGTAAAACGATCATACAAATTGTTCAAATCCCATATAAGAGCTATTTAATATCACATATTCTTATTCGATTCAACATATCAACAAATTTATATAAATCAACGATTCAACTTATATCACGACATTTTTTGCTCTTACAGTATTTTCTCTTATTATATGGCAAAACCCGACCTTGTTTTCTCTTTCAATATTTCTCTTTTTTAATGGCAAACCCGACCTTGTTTGCTCTTTCAATATTTCTCTCTTTTAATGTGGCAAACCCGAACTTTGTTTGCTCTTACTGTGTAACGTTCATCTTTATTCTAACGGTTCAACATATATCCACGATACTACATATACATTTAATAACACCACTTTATATGAACATATCAAATATTCACAACTTTAGCAAAGTAAGATCATTTAAACAAGTTTGCATGATAGTGTTTTCAATAAAGGAGTGCAACCCAATTTAAAAAGCACATGAAAACTCACCTGAATGATATCTTATTAGCTTTCGCTTCTTGTCCAAATCAAATTCTCCTAGAATTTCCACAAGATATAACCTTTATCATACATATTTAAATGTAAGATTCTTAGTTGACCTGTCGGTTTTCTTAAAAATTGTTTTAACGAGCTCATGTTTAATTATACTTCCATTCGAGCAAACTGCTATTCAAGCCCATCATCATTTAAATAACAAATTAGAAATATATGATGTTATTAAATTTCCCATCTACTAATTCCCTAAATTTGTGAGACCAACTATACATACATTTCACAGTAGCTAATATTATTCTTATATCCATTGTCAAAGTATGTATTCGACCATTTGTGATTTGCATAAACACATTTTAGAAACATCTCATGAATAAGAGCAAACTATCTGATAGGGATATTTAATAGGATTTTTAAAAACCTGTATGTAACTTTAGAAAAATCATTTAAGGAACTAAGACCAAACCTTAAAATGATAGCAAAGCTTTAATCATCCATAGTTTGCATGAAATCCAATACCAAAGTTTCGTATTTACAATCTTTTTTTTTTTTTTTTTTTTTTTTTTTTTTTTTTTTTTTTTTTTTTTTTTTTTTTTTAATATCTACTTTCCATTCATCTTCTTATTAACGTAGGTAGTAGTCTTTTATATAACTCTAATTCTAATTCTGCCATTGATTGTCATAATAAAGTACCAAGGCATCTTCATTATTGCAATTGTTTCATTCAAAATTATTTGTTCTACAATATACCTTAGGAATTAAAACCTACTGTGAATGACTCATATATAGTACCTAATATCAACAGAAACCGAGTTGGTAATCTAAATGACGTACATAACACATGTAACTCAGGCAACCAAAATTCTTGTATATGCCATTATTATTAAACTAGATAAACTCGAATCCAACAATGGTACCTTAACTCGAAACCGCAACTTTAACCAACAAAACTGAAGTCGAATTGAGTGACGTCCTTCCTACCCTCTTGGTAGAAGTAGCTATTGTTGTTCTCTTTTGTAACCACCCGTAATTTTTCAACCATTATTTTAATGATAAAAATAAACTTAGTATTATTTGACAATTTATTTGAGCATTTCTGAGCCTATTTGACTATTTCGGGAAGTTATCTCGCATGCCGTAGCATACAGTAGCCCTCCAACCTTCCTGACACCTACTGGTAACTTATTTACAAAACCGAGAAATCATCGCGCTTTTCTGAAAAACACAACACCACACGCATACCGACACAAATCTAGTAACGGCATAAAACCAATACTTATCATCCGGAACCCAAAACTTTGTTTTCATATGGCTTTTATAGAAACGTTCTCGAAAACAGTATCTTTCGTGCTCACGACAACCCGAAAAACACTAAATTATACCGGAGCTCAGCGAAACATGGGGTACACTTAAATACCCACCAATGATATAAAGGCCAAACTACAAATTTACCCTTTATAATTTATCCAACCCACTCACTTAATATATATATATATAAACCGTATAACAAATATAAATGTTTTCTTTTTTCACTCTCTTATCCCCACACCTTGATTCCCTCTCTCCCTCCTATCGTCATCCAGCGTCCCCCACCTCTGAATATCGCAGATCCGAGTTCATCCTTGATGACAGCAAAAATACAAACGGTCCCTAGCGTCCTTGAAGCCACACAGGCCTGTCAGAGTCAACGCATCAAAACAATAAGTTGATAAAGATTGAGGAAGATTATATCTTGTTTTGGCCATGGTTCGACTGATAACGAAGAAAGAAGAGTCAAACTTTCTCCCTCCTCCTTCTTTATAGCCTACACAAGATTCCCAGGAAAAACCACAACTCAATTTGTTATCAAAAATCAAAAGAGTACGCTGTGCGGCTGTGGTGGTTTTTCCTGCTGGATCGGACCGGGTTTGTTCGGTGTTCA
The DNA here is from genome assembly GCA_021014915.2 of Artemisia tridentata subsp. tridentata. Classification (NCBI taxonomy): domain Eukaryota; kingdom Viridiplantae; phylum Streptophyta; class Magnoliopsida; order Asterales; family Asteraceae; genus Artemisia; species Artemisia tridentata. The sequence goes on along the minus strand of CP139509.1, from coordinate 57,359,594 downwards.
ACATCCTTTTGGTCTCTCTGTCATTCGAGCTATACCATTGTAAGGTTATTCATGGCTCCTCCTTAATTCATTGTTATTAATTTTGTTTATATAGTAGAAACTTGAGTTGGGTTTTCAAGGGAAAAAACCGATTTAATTTTTATCAATTCGTGGATTTAAATACTCGGCTAAATCTGTTTTTAATAAAGGTTTCGTGTGGTGAGATGAATCAAAAGTGATGTTGTCTGTTCGAATTATTTATGATTCGGGTCGGGTCGACCTGAACCCATTTATAGTTTTAATCTTGGTGTGAGCTAAACTCTTGTTGCTTGCTCCTAGTCATGAGTTAGAGTAGCCTCGAACAACCTTTTTGTGTTGTTGTTATTGTTGTCGAGAGGGTTGTTTTGTGTCTCGGTTAGTCACAACTCGCAAGGGTGCGGGTTATTCGTTTTAAGCACACATTGTCGCGGCCTGTTTTGATGGTTGTTCAAATCGTTATAAGTCCGAGTAGACTCAGTAAGTGTAGTAGACGTATCTGATCTTGAATTTAAAAACACATTTAGTACCATTCGTGTGGTAAAATATATGAGAACGAAAATCGTGAGTTGCTTAGTCATTTTATTTCTCTCTAGAGTGTTAACTCATTTTGGGTTGCTTAGGTTGCGTTGTTATCTCGGTATTTTATTTGTCTCGAACTAGCTATAGACCTGGGGTGTGACTGATTTGGTTGTTGTTTTGCTCACGGCTCGACTAACACCATAAGGGTGTTAGTTGTTTCGGCTTGCAAGAATTCAACACAAGCGAGTGTTGTTTCCTGCCGCTAAGAGTGCGTAAATTTCTAGTTTGTTTCCAGTGATTGGTGTTGCTTCCAGCTTAGTAGTGTATTGTTGTTTCGGCTGATTTGTCCATTGTTTTAACTCAGATCGAGAACTGCTCATTGTAGCTCATTAAACCGCTCATCAGTTTATACTTGTGTCATCTTTGGTCTTTATAAGTCGTGACCTAGACAAGGTCTTGGTTCGAATCCCTTTTTCCTCACACGCCTGCAGAGCAAAATACTTATCTATATGTTGGTTTCTCTTTTACAAAAAAACCTTGTATCTTGGACTTTCCAGTTGCTTTAGATCTCATATTGGGCTAGTAGGTTAAACGACCAGGCCACAATTTCTCTAAAAATCTCAATCTTAGGATTGGGCAGAAGCCCAATAAAAATTTAAAAAGGGTGCGTTTGATTATAAAGTCCAAAAAAAATGTACATTGCATATTTTGTCAATCACATATAACATGTGTTTAACATATTTTCGGGTACGGGAAAACTTGACTAACGCGAAGTTATTGACAACGTTTTGATTTCTTTTGAGATCGATACTTGAATACGGACTAAAAATATATCACGGGCAAAATATAACGGATAATGACTCGAATAACTGGACACGGATTTTACAAATATCAAACAGACTGAATATATATATCGGACTTATATTATGTTGTTATTGACTTGAGAAAATTGATTCATAATAAAGTCTTTCAATTTGGAACGTTTTATAAACGAGAGAATCATGTCAAAATTTCGTAAAATTGCTACACTTAATTTTATTTGCGATAACTCTTTTATTTTAATTCGTCGAATGATGAGAGACACACTTTGATATTGTAAAACCTTTTGAAAACTCAAAACCTACCTTTGCATATGGAACACGTATGTTCTATACAAACTAATTGGGGACTTGGGGTAATTACCGAAACTTAAACAAATGATTTCTCCATTGACATAATTCTTTGTCAATGCTTCCTTGACTTCGTTTACCATTTTTCTCGACTCAAGTTCTCGCCCGTACTTGTCTCGACTGTGTCGATTCTCTATTCCTATTTGGCGTGAGTATTCTTGAGTCTATGTTGTCTTACCACCACACGAAACGTTAACACCAAACTTTTTACAAACTTTGATACGAGTAATCCACGAAAGCTAAGACGTTTGTCTTTTGAAAACTCTTTACTTTACGAGACGTATTCTGAGATGACTATATATATATTAGGTTGTGCTGATCCGGCACCGTTGTGCCTGTACCCTCAATATCGTTGTGTTTAGCTCTTGATGCCAGTTGTGACCACTATGATATTTTTGCGTTGCTACAAGCTAAGGTGAGTTCATGGCCCCTACTTTTACTTGTTTTACAACTATTTTGGGGGAGAATACATGCTCGTTTTTACTTAAACTCAATGCTTGTTTTTACTCGAAACGTGATTTGTTTTTCTCAAACATACTACTTGGCTGAAATACTTGATTGTTTACTCGAATGCGTTATATGAATACATGACACACATTAACCAGGTGTACTGAACTGTTTACTCAATATTTGACTGTTTGGCTGTAATACTTGATTGTTCACTCGAATGCATTATATGTATACATGACACACACTTTGACCAGGGGTACTGGACGAACACATATAACAGGACCGGGTGTAACGGTCACATGACTGGGTGTAACGGTCACATTACCGAGTGTAACGGACATACTACCAAGTGTAATGGTCATTACGAGTGTACCGCTTAACCAAGCAATATATTACTTCTGTTTACCAGGAACAAATCTTATTTGGCAGTGGGTTGTAAACACACAGGTTGCAAGTCTTGTATGGGCGGGACTTGGGACTGAGTGGATTTACAATGCCTTTGCCGGGAAATCGTTATTCAAATGCTTTACATTTTACACTAAACTCTATGAACTCACCAACCTCGTGTTGACACTTTTAGCATGTATTTTCAGGATAAGGCGATAATCTAGTGATGAAGGCTTTTGGCATGGCATGGCATGGTCATAGAAGACTCTGATGTATTTGGGACCACTTGAAATCTTTTATGGGCTTATATTTCCGCACCATTTTGTAATGTTGTAAACAAATCACTTTTGAATATGAAATCCATTTTAAATGGTTGAGATAAAACCATTCTTTATACTTTGTGTTGTGATACCAATTTAGTAGCACCCAAACATGTATGCTTCCGCAAAATCAGATTTTCGGGGTGTTACATCTTTTCCGGCCTCTCTCAGCCTCTCACGTTAAGGTTTAATGTTGTTTTATGATACGATTAGGAGTTAATGGTATTTAAGAACTTAATTGGGCCCAAAAATCTCGTGAAGATCCCGACTCATTAGGGAGTCCCGTAATCACATCTGGTCATGACCAATTCAAACTAGGTTTGCTTCTAAATCTTAAATGCATATAAGATATTAACCCCCTCTTACTTGATAATAATACTAACACCACCCTCAAGAATTTATCTAATTTATATTTAGCCCAAAAAGTTGAAGAAGCCACAAATTTTCATTATCCAAAAATTCAGGGTATTACATATAGAAACAAACAATCAAATTAAAATTACAGAACATATAATAAAGAAACTCAGGAAGGACATTACATAGTAGACATTCTCCTAGGGGTCTGGATTTTTAAACTTTAAGCAAACGAACTCTCCCTGATTCAACTTCGAAATCTCTGAGTTTAACAAGACTAGGATGATAAGTTATTCTCATAAAGTGACCGTTAAACATTCTTATGTCTTCAATTGCGTTTGTTCGAGGATAATATGCATACATCTCTTTATTATGAACCATCAAAACACCTCCATCCTTTAAACCCTGAAGAAGAGCTATAGGTTGAAACATCAGCAATTTAGGGCACATATATTGCCTAATGTTAACCATTTTATACCACGATTTCTTGATACCATATTCTTTCATCACCCAAATCATGACATCATTATTACTACTATCACATTGACTTAAACAACCATTTAGGACTCCCATGCTACGTAAATTGATCCAACGCTCTTTTGTAGCATCAAAAGGAGGTGATGGAAATAATTTAAATGTCTCATTATCAAAATTAAAAGCACAAATCTTTCCAGGGCAATTTTCATCACAAACAATCCAATGAGCATGACCATTTAAATATGGACCTTTTATTGATGGAGCTTGGCGTCCACCAAGCTGGTAAGGGACATGGCCAAGTCTTCTCCATTTGCCCGTTCCAAGAGTGTAAACTTCTGCTTCTATTAAATTTGGTCGAGATATTTTAGGATTTGGATTTGCCCTAAAATGCATTAAAAATGTCCGTATGACTTTATAATCCCCTGTTACTAATCTAACTCCAAAACCAAAAACAACAGAATCATTATCATCGGCAAAGAAACTATGCCTGGGGAGCATCATATACTCTCTTGTAACTAGATTACATATATAAGTATTGTCACTCTCGTTTCCATATTTTGTCAAACAAACTAAGCCATCGATCGACCCCATTGGAAGTTTGCTAAACCTTTTGACCTTTTTGGAAAACAAACCACGATTAAGATCAAAGTTCATGATAGGGTCATGGTATAAACGGTGGTGATCAACTTCGTCTTCGATCTCCACCAACTTTAGTATTCCTAGCCCATTATTGGGTATTTCTTGCATAGTGAAATCATGAATTATGAGGCCTACGGGTGATCTCGAGAGATGAAGCTTAACAAAGTATGATTCTGAAACTAGAAAATGCCATTTCTTGCATACACATTTGCAATGGATGATGGTCTTGACCGGAAGTCTTGAGAGAATATCGACCATAACATTTAAGGGCAAGTCTTCCATGTTTGGATAGATAGAAGACATAGTATTATTGCTGGTAGATGTTACATGTTGACGTGGCTGTGTGCTTAGGTGGAATGGCTGATTTCGGGTTTGGTTGTGGGTGTTTGAAAGTTTAGAAATGTTTTGGCCCATTATGAATATAAGCTTTAGCGGGTAAAAAGGAGAAAAGGGGTGCCAAGCAAGTCTAATTAAAGGAATTAATATTACTCGCCTAGGTACGCATCTGGATCTTCCTCGGGCTTTCTCTTTGTTTCTATAGGATCTGCTACTCCTAGCGTATATACTTGTGGTGTGCTGCCTGGGTTGGTTTGGCCTCTTCTATAATTCTTGCCACTGATGGTTATAAGTAAAAAGGAATGGAAAGCCTCCTGGATAACCCTTCGTCATCGCAGACTCCATAAAATTGATCCTGTTAGAGTTATGGAAAAATATTAAAATGTATATGACTAGAATCGAACCCGGGACTGAGGGATTGCACACTTTACGTATGAATGATCAAAGAAATAATTAATATATATAACCGTTATATATTTTAATTATTTGGACACGAAATATGGACTAACGGACGTTAAGTAATTAACGGAATTGACTAACGACCGTTAGGGAATAAAGGAAGGACTGTTAGTGAAATTAGAAGCTCAAGAAAGATCTAGAATCCCATTCTATGGGCTTGGCCGATCGGTATGGGTTGTGTATAACCCTAGTCGAACCAAGTCTTGAGCAAGAAGTTAATTCCACTATAAATACAAACTCATGGGTCATTAGTTTTTGACCTTGTGCATTGCTATAACCCTAAAAGTTTGTGTTTTCTTTTCCTCTACAAAACAGATCGGATCCAACCCTTTGGTGGATCGATCCTTATGTTTTCAAAGTGACAAAATTGTTTGGTTTACTTGTGTTCATTCACTAGCATCAATCTTTGATCGGTTATAGTACGTGTGTACAAAGAACTCGGATATAACTTACTTTAGTTATTACATCTTGGATTGTGAAACAAAACGGTAAGGGGTTTCACGTTAATCCTATTCTTTGTTCATGTGAAGAAAAGAGAAGTTTGATTCTTGTTTTTGCTAGGATCAAGGTACGTTATCTTTAATTTTCGGTTAATCAATTTATATGTTAAATATATAATCTTGCTTCCGCTACTTGCTTTGATGTGTGTTTTATTTAGTTTTATAATTGTTATGATTTCTAAATTCCAACAGTGGCATCACGAGCTGTTTAACATTTAATTGTATTACCGAAACTCATAAAATTGAATTTGATTTGAATTAACATGTTAGTTGATTTTTTTAGGGTTTTTATACATATAAAAAAAATCGACACATGATTTAGGAGGGGGGGTGGGGGTTTTGACCCTCTTTTAATTAAAAAGTTAGTTTTGTAACCCTAAATTAGAAAACATGTGTGTTTATGTGTGTAAAGGGTTACGTTCCTGGAACTAATCCATGATTCTTCATGCAAGGTAATCATGGATTAGGGTTTGTTATATTTGCTACATGTTTTAGATAAATCTAAAATTAGGGAAGACCTAATATATATTAAATTAATGAATCAATTATGTGCAACGTGGTATATAATTAATAAGGCTTACGCAACCAACTTGTTGGTGTATGTGGTCCATTGGGTACAATGCGCTCGAAAACCAATGGGAGTCTTACTAATTATATACATAATAATTCACATATAGATTATTAATAGGGATTTATCAAAAGGTTTGCATGTAGCTATATGATTTAATAGTTAAGATTATATGCGTTATTATGTGTTTATTTTTATTAAAATTACTTGTCTTTTTTGTTTAAATTATCATTGAATTGTAAGCAAAAAGAGGGTGATTTTTTGAATAGAAAATAAATTGACATAATAATTATGAAACCTTGATGTGTTAAATTATATATTGCCAAGTCTTATGTGCCGACAGTGGTTCGCTTCGCACGGTAATTTGCTCCCAGGCGAGACTAGCAATTTTATGATTTATAACATATAATTTTAAGACTTAGAATCATAAACTTTTGATTGAATGATAAGTTTTGTACCAATAGTTGAACGACGGACCTAGTTTGACAATGTTGGATCGATTATACTCTGACCAAACTAACTTGTAGCTTGTCTACGGTTTAACAACTTTGAATGAATTCAAAACTATTAATAGTGAAACACTGATATACTTTGCTAAGTATGCGGAATCTACTTCAACAAAGCTAAGAAGAATTTAATAAACAACTTTGAATATTATTAAAACCTTGAACCTGCTTTCTTACACAGATTCACTAACAAACTCTAAACTCTAATAATCGTATATCACTAATCGACTATATCTTGTCTCTCTAAAAAACATATATCTCTAATGCCAACCTAGGGATCCTTTTATAGGCACAAGGAAAACCCTAGTTGGTTTACAATACTTGAACGACAAGTAAATTCTAATTATAACTCTAATCTAATACGAATATTCTAGAATTACACATTAGTCCTTAAACTATTTGCATGGCAGTCCTTTAACGAGCAGCAGTACTTTCATTGAATAGCAGTACTTTGACTTGAGTAGCAGTACTTTGACTTTTATAGCCCAACAATCCTCCCCTAACTTGAATTCTACTTGCTTGATTTCAAGTTTCTTTGTATGTCTTTAACTTCAATACTTTATCTTTCAAGGAAAGGTTGTTTCTTCAAACCTGACTCGTTATTAATTTGTCATCATCAATGCAAACAGTATCTTCAATCTTCATCAGCAACAATTCTTTTCAGCATCAGATCTTTTCAGCAACTCAGCATCATATTGGCAATATGTACATCATATCTTAAAAGTTTCATACTATTCTCATCACTTCCAGGTGTGTTAACTCCTGTGAGAGGTGAATCATTGAAAACTTAATGGATTTTGATGTCTCTTTACCAAAGCCATTAACTCTGGAGTAGCCAATGTTTAGATTTAGGAAAAACCATGGTACATTGATAACCATATGATTTTTAGCAAATCATCAGCTATCAACGGATTTGAGTAGTCTTTACCAAATAGCCGTTTGCTTTTGGACTAGTTAGTTCTTTTAGTACAATCACTACCATGGTGAACTAATTACCATATAATGGTTTTCCACAGCCTTTACCACAAAGCCATTATCTTGTGGGCTAGCCAACTCTTCACTAATATAGATATGGTGAGTTGAAAACCATACAATTTTTAGTAAATTGCCAACTAAAAACGGATTTGATAATCACATCAGAGCCGTACCCTCATGATGAGTCAAACTCTTTCTTGTTTATTAAACATGGTGAGTTGATTACCATTTGTTGTGTAGTACAAGTACTAACACCATGCTGTTGCTTTCAAAACCATTTGTTGCTGTTTAATCTTTGTGCTTCAAAATGTTTTTGCACTTATCAAAAATTACTAATTTTATCAAAAGACTTTACTGGTTTTATGCTGCAAGCAGTACTTTGAGAAAGTACTGTCTGACCAGCAGTACTTTGAAGAAAGTACTTTGTTTTTCAAAAGATTTATATAATAATGAAACCATACCAGTAGTTATGTACTAATCTTCAAATTCAGTAGTCCACTTGATGAATAATTTTATGACCATCAATGCTACTTCATCCTCTAGTTCCACTTCCATTCCATGTTCTAGCATTCTGATCATCAGATCTCTTGTGAGTGGATATCTTTGTTCTGCTAGCATATGAATCATAGTGCCATCTTCTAACTCCAAAACATGTATCCCAACTGATCCAAAGAATCTCCATCTGTTAATCTCCCAGTTGTCTTGATTTTCCCACAAAGCACTGTCCTTAGACTCCTCTGTCTCCCAGATTGTTGTGAGATCTCCTAACAATACCAAACCTACTCCTTGTGGTGGAATATGTTCAAAATAAGTTTGCACTTGGAGATATAACTGAAGCATATCATCTCTATCAATCAGATGTAGAATATCCCACAATGAATTAAACACTCTAAAACTTCCATCTTGTCTATGAAATATTAGATAATCTCCTTCTTTAGATTCTACAACTGAAAAAGTAGATATCTTGGACTTCTTATCAGAATCTTCTTTCATTTTTGGATTCTCAAAGTCAACAACTCTAAGATAATTTCTGAGCTCATCAACTGTGTCTGTTCTTAATTCAACAGCTTCCTTGAACTTCTTTGATGGCTGTTCATCAGTGACTCTTTTCCTCTTTGAGCTTCTTGTAGCAGCTCTTTCCTTTCTTTTATCTTCAAGCTTGTCATCTTCAAAAGAAATAATGCCTGCAAGATCTCTTTGAATAGCTTCTCTAACAGCATCATACAGATCCTTCATCTCTGTATATGTCAATCTAACTAAACCTGTGTATCCTTGACCTTTTAAATAAGCCATCATATCATTCCTTTCTCTAGCTTTACTAATTGGCCTTTTTGATTGAACACTCTTCCTTGATTCTTCAGCATCTATCTCTGCTTGTAATATTCTTGCTGCTTCCTCATTTTTGGCAACCTCAATTTGTCTTAACTGTGCCAATGTCATCTTCTTCTTCTTCTTTTCTACCAATATCCCTTTGCCTTTATCTTTTGGATCTATCTCTTGTGTAGGTTGAGAAGAAGTATGATGTTGTTCAACCTCATGAATACTAATACCTCTTTGACTTGACATATTAAGCATGATATCAGCAATTGTTTCATTATCACTGTTAGTATGAGCTATATCATCTTCTTGAGCTGGTTTAGAAGGACCTACTTCCTCTTGAACTTGAATTGAAGGACCAATATCCTCATCAAAATCTAAAGTTCTAGGTGTAACAATGAATTGCCTCTCAGTACCTTGTTGAGCAGTACTTTCTTGAACAGTACTTTCAACTTCAGCTCCTTCTAAGTTTATTTCCTCAGTATCACCACTTCTCACATCAACAGTAGCTTCTTCCAAGTTTATTTGCTCTGTTTCATCACTTTTCCTCTCAACAGTATCTTGAGGAATATTTTCAGGTGGTGTCCTCTGAGTATCATCCATAAATCCAGCATCATCTTCATTCAAATCTTGTTTAAAACCAGCATCATCTTCATTCAAATTCTCTAAATTCCTCCCCAATTGGAATGAAGATTGCTTCTTAGACTTTTTCTTCTTAGTAATCTTTGTAGGTATCCTACCACTCTTCTTCTGAGACTTCACCCATAACCTATGGTGTTGAACTAGTGGCCAAACATACCTTTTCAACTTTTGAAACTTAGTCTTTAATTTGTCTATCTTAGCAGCTTGAGCCTCACTCTCCTTCTTCAACCTCTTTAACTCCCTTGTTAAAGCATAATTGTCCAATTCTACCTCTTCTTCTTCAAATTGTTTAGACACATTGGTGGAAGAATCATCAATAGGAGATGGTGGATTATTCATACCTTGGTCTGACTCCTCATGAGTAGGAATGTCCATAGGAGCAGTACCTTCCCTAGTAACAGAATGTGGAGAAGCAGTATGTTGAGAAGCAGTAGGTTGAGGAATACTATCTTCTCTTGAAACTGGAGACTCTTGGCTTGCTGACTCAGAATTTGCTTCTTGCTCTTGCTCTTGCTCTGCATCTCTTACAACTTGTGCAACTCCCAATATATGAGCAGTCAAAGGTGTGTTGGTTCCAGAAAACTTTGCACTTTGTTTAGATAGAAAAGTAAACACCTTTGATGGAAGTTTGACAGTGGGTAGAAAACTTTGAGGTTTAGGAACATCCTCAAGTTGATTGTTCAAGAACAACTGAACAAACCTTGGATACATCAAAAATGGTGAACCATTACTAATATGTGTAAGCATACCATCCAGAATGAGTCTTGAAAAATTGAATCTTCGATCGGTAGCTAAACCCACTAATGCAGATGCAATATTTTGACCGAATTGATCAAAAGAAGTACTCTTGGGACTCAAGCAATGAAGTAGAACGTGAATTAGGTACTTCCAATGAGAACAAAACAAAGGCTTTTGAAAAGTAAGCTTCGTCAGATCGCCTTCATAACCTAAATCACTTAAAGTGTCCCAAAGCACTTGTTTTTCAAAACGAACAGCCCCCCCTTCATCATCAAACATCAAAACATCCCTAATCGTGGCCTCAGTAATCCTAATAGCTCGTCCAGCAACCGTAGCCCTAATCAACGAATCATCTTCTTTCGTTGCAGTAGCCCAAAATTCTTGCATCCAGGGACCAATAACATCAGGGTCAACTAAAATAGAGTAGTTGATGGAAGACCCAGTTAAGAAATCAATGATCGCATGAAAATCAAGATTATCCCTTGTCTTGTCCAAATTAGCGATCATATTATGTTTGCTAACAGTAAGGCGATTAGCCATGATGAGATGGTAGAGAAGAATTCGCTTTGAGTGTATGGTTTGATAAAAAGATTGTGGTGTAAAAGCGAATGAGGGATCTCAAATACGTAAAAAGGCGGGGAAATAGGAGTGAGTTTCTTTAAATAGGATGAAAATAAATCAAAACTCTGAATAATAAAGTTACCGTTTGGATTAACTTATTATCTCCGCCGTAAGGAATTAATTAACCGTTAGCCCCACAATTTTTGACCGTTGGAACAGTACGTCCACGTAAGCAGTACGTTGAAGCAGTACGTTGCTGAAGCAGTACTTTGAGCAATAAAGCAGTACGTTCCATCTTGTTATCCACAATCAATATGCCAACTAAAACCAAGAACTTATAAAAGGTTCATGCTTTAGATCTAACTAATAGCTAATGTTGCTTCCCCTCAAATACAACATATAGGCTAAACTAAATCACTAATAACCAATACTTTTATTAAGACTGAATAGAAAGTATTCGAACTAATACTAAAGCCTCCCCTCAAATGTAGCCTAGTAGTTAATCATCCCAATGCTCACAACTAAGTGGTTGAATCTTGAAACATCAAATCCCTTAGTGAGTAGATCAGCTACATTATCATCTGTGTGAACCTTAACCACATTTATAAGCCTGTGCTCATAACAATCCCGAATAAAATGATGCCTAATCTGAATATGCTTGGTCTTGGAGTGATAAACAGGATTCTTCACAATGCAGAGGGTACTCTCATTATCAATGTTGATAGGAGTATTCTTGAAATTGAATCCATAATCCAAGAGTTGATTTTGCATCCACAGAACTTGTCCACAACAGCTTGCAGCAGCAACATATTCTGCTTCAGTAGAGGAGGTGGCAGCAATGGTTTGCTCCTTACATTGCCAGGAGACTAACCTTCTACCAAGATATTGACATCCTCCTGAGGTTGATCTTCTATCATAGTTATCCCCTGCATAGTCACTATCTGAAAAGGCTTCTAAGTGAAAAGGTGACTCCTTAGGATACCATAATCCTAACTTTGGTTGATGCTTGAGATATCTAAAAATTCTCTTGACTGCATACATATGGGAAACCTTGGGTGTAACCTGAAATCTTGCACATAAGCAAACAGCAAACATAATGTCAGGTCTTGATGCAGTTAAGTACATAAGACAACCAATCATAGATCTGTAAAGCTTGACATCCACAGCTTGTCCATCTTCATCCTTGCCTAGAGGTTTATTTTTATCAATGGGTGTGGTGGCAGGCCTGAGATTTGGAAGATCAAATCTTTTAAGTATGTCTGCAACATACTTTTCTTGGTTAATGAAGATTCCATCCCTTGTTTGTCGAACTTGAAGTCCCAAAAAGAAGGTTAATTCTCCCATAGAACTCATTTGAAACTCCTTCTGCATAAGATCTTCAAATTCTTTCACCATAGACTTCTTTGTAGCTCCAAATATAATGTCATCCACATATACCTGGACTAACATAATGTCTTTCGTATCCCTCTTGATGAACAAAGTCTTATCAATTGCTCCTCTCCTATAACCATGTTGGAATAGAAAATTTGAGAGTCTCTCATACCAAGCTCTGGGAGCTTGATGAAGGCCATATAGTGCCTTGATCACTTTGTAGACTTTGTTTGGATGTGCAGGATCTTCAAAACCAGGAGGTTGTTTAACATAAACTTCCTCAGAAATTGTGCCATAAAGGAAAGCACTTTTCACATCCATTTGGTAGACAGGAAATCCCATGTATGATGCAAAGGCAAGAAATAACCTTATTGCCTCTATCCTTGCAACAGGAGCAAATACTTCATCATAATCCACTCCTTCTTCTTGGTGATATCCTTGTGCAACCAATCTTGCTTTATTTTTGATAACATTCCCTCTTTCATCTCTTTTGATTCTAAAAACCCATCTTGTACCAATGACTCTTTTGCCATCTGGTAAATCACATAATACCCAGACTTCTTGAAGCTTAAATTGTAGAAGCTCCTCTTGCATGGCTTCAACCCAACTTTCATCTGCTAAAGCTTGAGCTACCTTTTTGGGTTCTTCTTGAGATAAAAAGCAAGCAAACAGGCATGTTTGTTGATCCTTGTGATTCATCCTGTTTTGTTTGTAAACAAAGCTAAGTAAAGCAGTATGTTGCTTAGAAAGGCCTTTAACTTTGTTCCTTGTAACCACTCCTGAAGAGGGTGATCCAATAATATTACTTTGAGGATGAGCTTTATGAACTCTCAATGTAGGAGTTGGTGGTACTGAAAGAGCAGACTCTAAGTTAGTAAAATCAATTCCTTCATTGGAGAAAATACCATTTGGATTAAGCTCATCATCAACTTCTTCTAATCCAGGAATGTTAGCATTAACTAAATCATCATCATCAACATTGGAATTATCAGCATTGTTCCAATTTGATTGCTCTAATACATCAGAAGTACTGTCAAATGGATCAGCAGTACTTTGATCTAAAGTACTGTGGGCAGTATCTTGAAAGTTACTCTTTTTCTTTGCAGCCTCATAAGCCTTCCTTTGTTCATCTTCATAGGATTGTGCTATAGTTTCTTGAAAAAGCATCCTATTAAGTTCATCTTGTATGGCTTGATCTTCATCAGATACTATATGAGATGGCTGAGCAGTAGTTTGTTCTTCAACAGTAACTTCAGGTTCTTTGTCAGGAACTTCTTCTGGTGTACCATTAACTCCATGAACAATGTACTGTGAATCATCTTCTTTGGAATTAGCCTGATTCTCTTCTCTAACAGGGACATAATTCATAGATGGTGTGAATTTGAGATCAAGATCAAACATCCAATCAGGACCTTTACCTTTCTGAGTTTCCTTATCTTCCAAAAATTCAACATGAAGACAATCTTGTACCTTTCTGGTATTCCTGTTATAAACTCTAAATCCTTTGCTATTAGTACAATAACCCAATAAATATCCTTCATCTGACTTACCATCAAATTTTCCAAGAGAATCAATGGTATTAAGAATAGTCAGAGAGCAACCAAAAGGTTTTAGAAAACGAATATTTGGTTTCTTTCCCATGAGTAACTCATAAGGTGTCTTCATCTGAGGTTTAGTTACTGAAACTCTATTCAACACATAGCAAGCAGTACTTATGGCTTCAGCCCAAAAGAGAATAGGTAATTTGGAATCTGCAAGCATTGTTCTAGCTGCTTCTATCAAAGTCCTGTTCTTTCTTTCTGCAACACCATTCTGCTGTGGTGTTCTAGCAATACTAAACTCTCTCTTGATCCCTTTCTTGGCACAAAATTCATCCATATGCTTGTTCTTGAATTCTGTTCCATTATCACATCTAATACCTCTTACCTTGAGTCTTAATTGATTTTCAAGGGCTACTATCAGGTCATGAATAGCATCAAAGGTTTCATCTTTAAATCCCAAGAAAAAGACCTAACTAAATCTGCTACAATCATCTGTCACAACCAAGCAGTACTTCTTCTTGTTTAAACTCTCTACTGAAACTGGTCCAAACAGATCCATGTGTAGCAACTCCAAAGGTTCTCTAATATCTCTTTCCCCAAGCTTCTTACATGAAGCTTTATGTTGTTTACCCTTCTTGCAAGCCAAACATGAATGATCAGTCTTGAATGTTTTGGAAGGTAAACCTCTAACTAAATTTCCTTTGACCAGCTTGTTGATGTTCTTAAAATTAACATGACCTAGTCTTCTGTGCCACAGATGTGCTTCTTCCAATGATGCCTTTGCTACTAAACATGTTGCTCTTCCAGCAGAATTGAGACTCTTTAAGTCTAAACTGTATACATCATTGGTTCTTGGTACTCTCAATGTCACCAAGTGATCATCAACAAATTTAAACTCAGGGGAGAGAATGAGACATTCTGTATCAGTAAACAGAATTGGATACTTCTTATCACAAATTTGAGATACTGACAATAAGTTGAACTTGAGCTCCTTTACATATCTAACATTCTCAAAATCAATACATCCAGCCTTGATTGTTCCTTTGCCAGTGATTCTTCCTCCATCAGGATCATTACCAAATGCAACTCTTCCTCCATAATATGCCTTAAAGTCTGACAGGATCTCCTTGTCCCCTGTCATGCTGCCAGAGCAACCACTATCCACAATAATATAATCTTTAAGCTCCTCCTCTGGGTTGCCCTGCACATTAAAGAAAAAGGTTAGTTTCTTTTAGGAACCCAAGCCATTACTGACTTGTGTTCCCCTTGTGGAGTGACATACTTGAATTCCTTCAGTATGTAATCTCCACTGGTTTTAAAGGCATGGTCAATGATTATTTGAGTTGGTCCCATGTCCTGTGTTGCAATATCAACAACACTCCCTGTTTCACCCTTATCTGATGAAAGTACTTCTTGTTCCCCATCAGTACTTTCTTTCTTAACCCAATTTCGTTTGACCTTAGGTTTTTCTGAGCTAGGTACTCTGCTTGAGGTAGAAGATCTTTTATGTGAATTGAATCTCTTAGGTCTTCTATGTGAAAAAGTGCTAGCAGTACCATGAGTGGGTGAAAACTTATCAGTCCTTTGAGAAGGTACTTCTTGAGACTTATCAGATTGTGAAGGTACTGGTGATTTGGAAAACATTCTTTTCTGGTGAGGGTACCTATAGTCTTTTGAGAAGTTACTATGGTTGATCCTATTTGATTGATTCCAAACTGGTCTAGTCTCTCTTGGCTTATGGGTGGGAGGTCTATTCTTTGGAAACTGATTTAAGTATTCTGAATGAAAGTCACAGTGCTTAATCAAGTGATCAGGACTATAACAGACATAACATAACTTTCTCTCCATATTCCCAAATCCTCTTCTATGATTAAAAGGTTTCCTGTAGTAAGCAGTATTTTGAAAAGTTCCTCTTGGAGGTACTGCGGAATGTCCAGCAGTACTTTGAAAAGTTTTTGGAGGTACTGCTTGTTTTTGAAAGGCTGTAGGAAACTTTTGATCATTACCCCTTTGAAAATCATTCTTAGGTCTCTCAGAACTAATTCTACCATTAAGCTTCTTCCTAAACTCTAGGTTGTCTACACCATAACGAGAAACATCTGTCCTAACAGGTTGAAACTGACCAGTAGGTGGAGGAACTGAGTGATACTCCTTATCTTTCTTAAACTCAGGAGGTGATTCACTAATTGGTTCCTCATCCCTAGATGTATTTTCTTCTGAGCTTGTAAGGTCATCATCACTAGGTGGAATCTCTTCCTTAGCACTAGGTGGAGTTCCTTCCTTATCACTAGGTGAGGTCTCATCTGAACTACTAGCTTCACCATAACCTAGTCCAGCTCTACTGTTTATGACTCTTTGTTTTTCAACAAATTGAACATGTGATAGACCAGCCTGTTTAATACTACCAAGTCTTTCTAATAAAGTATCTCTTTCCTTAGTAATCTTTTCTAATTCAGACACCTTACATCCTAACTTCCATTCACTTAATTTCAATTGGTAATCTTGTTGCTCATATTTTTCTGCCCAAGCTATTTCATTATTTTCATGTGTTAAAATTTTGGCTTCCATTGACTCTAAAGTTAATTGATAACCAGCTACCTCAGACCTAGCTGTTCTACAATTATCTCTTTCAGTCACATAATCTTTAAGCAACTTTTGATAAACATCATTACACTTAGAGCATACCTCAGAGACATTGGATGAACTTGGTGAAGTGGCTACCATAGCAATCTGAACAGGTTCATCTTCATCCTCCATGCTCCAGTCAAAGCTTCCAAGACCATCTCTTGATTCCAAAGCAGCATATCCAGGTTCCTCATCAAAAGCTGTGCCCCAATCAAACTCTTCCATTGCAACCATAGAATAGGTTATAGGTTCATCATCAAATTCAGCACTCCAGTCAATTTCTGCTAAATTTTCTTGAGCCACCAAAGCTTTTGGTTGTGATTCAGTAATAGGAACCTCCTTTCTTTCAACCTTGGGTTGTTCAATCATCCTGTTTGCCTGATATTTTTCAAACTTGCATTCCCTTGCAAAGTGTCCAAGCTTTTGACAATTGAAACATTCAATCTTAGATTTGTCAAAAGTTATACCTTGTTTGGCTTTGAAATCAATTCCCCTTCCTGTCTTGTTCATGAACTTCTTGATCCTAGCAGTGATCATAGCTACTTGCCATCTTATGTCAATCTCTTCTAAAGCATCTTCTTCAATCTGCAACAAGTCTTCTTGATAGGTAACAGGTAAAGTGGCTTGTTGTGCAAAGAAGGAACATACAATTTCATCAGAATTGGTGTTGTTTGTTGGTGATGGGTTGGGGGTAGTTGCGGTTGTGCAAACATGCTGTGAATCACCAACAGTACTTTGAGAAGGATAAGCAGTACTTTTAGTGGAAGTACTGCTTCTGTTTTCAGACGATACAAAAGCTATGTTGTGAGTTTTCTGAGAACTATGACCATTCATCTCTTGCTCATACACTTTCAGATTGTTATAGAGATCATCAAAGTCCATAGACTCCAATCCAGGTTGTCCTCTAATCATAGTAGCAACCACATGCCAGACAGATGGCAAACTCCTCAAGAACTTCAAATTTGCATCTTCAACAGATACCTCTGCTCCATATAGTTCTAGCATACTAAGTAGATTTTGGAATCTGTCATAGGCAGCATCAAGACTTTCTCTTTCACCAACAGTGAAGGTTTCAAATTGCTGCTTCAATAAGTTTCTATGCATCTTCTTTGAAGCATCATTACCTCCAAATCTTGTTTTGATCGCAGCCCATAATTGTTTTGCATCCTTAGCATCATGGAACTTCAGTAGGTGACCATCAGGAATAGCAGACAACAGTATGTTGAGAGCCTTATCTTGATTTCTCTTTGTAGCAGCTGGTAAAGGTGGTTGAGGTGGTTTGGGTTGTCCTTCAATTTGTAGAGGTTCATCAAGAACAACATTACCATTGACAATTACATCCCATAGAGCATGGTCAGTAATAGCAAGGTACTGTCTCATCTTCATGCTCCAGAGATCATATTCTCCCTTCTTGATGATAGGAATTCTAAGTGAGGTGATGGATGGGATAGGTGCAGCTTCAGTCGACATTGTTAAGGGTTTGTTGATAAATCGGTTTTAAGGGTTTCTTCTTAATCAGAGTCTCCACACAAGCTCTGATACCACTTGTTGGATCGATTATACTCTGACCAAACTAACTTGTAGCTTGTCTACGGTTTAACAACTTTGAATGAATTCAAAACTATTAATAGTGAAACACTGATATACTTTGCTAAGTATGCGGAATCTACTTCAACAAAGCTAAGAAGAATTTAATAAACAACTTTGAATATTATTAAAACCTTGAACCTGCTTTCTTACACAGATTCACTAACAAACTCTAAACTCTAATAATCGTATATCACTAATCGACTATATCTTGTCTCTCTAAAAAACATATATCTCTAATGCCAACCTAGGGATCCTTTTATAGGCACAAGGAAAACCCTAGTCGGTTTACAATACTTGAACGACAAGTAAATTCTAATTATAACTCTAATCTAATACGAATATTCTAGAATTACACATTAGTCCTTAAACTATTTGCATGGCAGTCCTTTAACGAGCAGCAGTACTTTCATTGAATAGCAGTACTTTGACTTGAGTAGCAGTACTTTGACTTTTATAGCCCAACAGACAAACTATAAGGTGGGTATAAGGTTCGTTTCGCATTAAATTGTGGCCTTAAAGAGACTCCATTCTGTCTCTCCGCTTGCTTGTGCGTCAAATTGGACTTACCAAGTACCACTATTATTTTGTGCAAAATCATCTTTGGGGTGAATTGACCTCAATTCCACGCGCCACTTTTGTGGCAATTATTCGAATAACTTGGATCTTTTGACTCATGCAGTAGTAGGATATAGTGGGCGATAATTGGAGGTAATTCTTTAATTGGTGAATCCAATACCTCAATTAAAACTTTGTTGATTTAACTCTTAGCTCAATTGGTAATAAAATTGTTTTGAAAAACTTATGATACGAAGATGTGTGCATGCTTCTTCGTACATATTTTGATTGTCACATCAAAATAAATACCCTAAAATTTAAGTCCATGCTATCTAATTATAAGAGACACTTGGAGTTAATATCTAGCGTAAGTGAGACCTTGACATAGATATTAATGACAAGGTAAATTACATACTTTCATTACTAGCAGATCAACTGATGTAATGAAACTATGTTAATTTGCAAGTTTCTAAATTAGACGACTTAATTAAGTTGTAAGTGAGACCTTGAAATTTAAAGCATGAGATGGGAAGAAACATGCTTACATTGCAAAATTGTTTTTGGCAAATGTAATTCCCATAATGATCTAGGAGTCGGAAATTGTTTTGCCGATTATTGTTCGACAATTACCATATTTTGTACTTTCACTACTAGCAGATCAAATGATGTAATGGAACTATAGAAAGTTGGATCCTAGTTTTCAAGAAAGTTAAATGGTTATATATATATATTTCTTGGGTAATTTTCTTTTCTTGAAAAATTTTATTATCGAAAATACTAAAATTGAATTTTGTAAATTCTTTTAATGTATTAATGCAACGTTAAAAACCGTAAACACGGGGCATTCTTTTAGTGGTAAATTGATCTACACCCGTAGGGGTTTTGGCTAGAGTCAACTTTACTAAAAGAATAAACCTAGTCTACTTTCTTTGAGAAGAGTGAGACTTAATCATATTCCTTTTCATGAATGAGAAAGGTTAGATATGATAATTAGAATTGTCTAAATTCTAAGAAACAACTCATAGCAAAACTTTAATAGTTAAGAAAAATTGCACATTTTATGAGTTATTAAATTAGAAGCTAGACTAGTTACCACAAAATTGGTAAAAGGCCAACTAGCACACTTTGTCTAGTTGTTGTGCTTTGACCACTTAAAGGTGCTACATACCATTGTGGTGATGGTAGGCATATTAAGGAAGAAATTACATGCCCAATTTTTCAAGTTAATTGCATTGATGGATAGTCCATCATTACAAAGTAGAATACATTCTTTTAGTACCTAAGTAATTGTTACGCATGGGTTTTCTCAAAGGTGTAGGAAAGTTATTAGCACACTAATTGCTTTTACTGGTTATGAAACACTTATCATGTTGTCAAATCCAGTGGGAGCATAGTGTTGTAATGGCTGAATAATGAGTTAATGTAATGATCTGAAATTCAGTGGGAGCTACAAGCCTTGATATCTTGGTAGTAACCCAGATTATCTCTAGAATATCTTGAGATAATTAACTTTCCAATTATAGACACTTGTGTTTAAGGATAGTCAGGTACGTTTCCTTAATAGACAAGGTGGTCCTATATCTACTATTATCTATGACACAATCATATTGATCACATTAAACAAACGCGTGACGTGTTGTTTATCTGATACATGATGTTGTTCCATGCACAAGTGGGAGAAATCTTTATTGTGTGCAAAGAACAACACATAGAAATATGATTTAAAGGATTCTCTTGACTACAAGGTAAGAGACTAATGTTCTAATGTGATTTATTCACATCTAATTAATAGAACACTTGGAGTTAATATCTAGCGTAAGTGAGACCTTGACATAGATATTAATGACAAGGTAAATTACATACTTTCATTACTAGTAGATCAACTGATGTAATGAAACTATGTTAATTTGCAAGTTTCTAAATTAGATAATTATTAGAACAAGTGTCAATATGATAATAAGACTACTTCAAACTATATATTTATGTATTATTGTAATGACATAAATAAATGAAGTAATCTAATACTACTTCAAATTTGAAGGTTTATGTATTCTAGGAATGTCATAAATATATGAAGTAATAAATTAACTTGAAATACTATTGAAACCAAATTATGGTGTTCATAATTACTTTAGTTATGCATATTTATATTTTATTGTAAAGATATAAATATGAAGTCTTTTAATTGTTACAAGACTTATAATAAAGTAAGACGTTAACTTGTTATGTTTTTAATTAAGACATATACGAGAAGTCATTGAGTTGATCAATGATTTATAACGTATATTGGGATTATAAGAGTTTATGTCTTCTTGTTAAGACATGGACATGAAGTGACTTGGTTAAAAAGTACTTATGTTATATAGCATGCAATTGGCTTGAAAATTCTATTATACCATTAAGCTGACTTAGTTGGTGAATAGATAAGCCAAACGAAATATATTTATCTTACATATTGTAAGATTGTCTTACAATATTAATCCTAATGAAATACATAATGTTTATTGTACGTTCAGTTAGGATAATCAAACTCTTGTTATATTGTTTGATTAAAGATAACTATATCTTCTATTCTTCCAAAGGTTATCAAGGTTAGGAAATTGAGTAGTATATACTTAATTAGACTCCAACCTAGAAGATTAATAAGACACCATTTATTATGGAATATGATGAATCACATTAAGTCTTAAATTGAAGTTTTGAATTTGTTAAACTGCTTTTGAGTAGGTTAGTAACAAACTTAATGTAAGGAACTGTCAATATGTATTTGTAAT
>CP139509.1:57300247-57338180 GCA_021014915.2 Artemisia tridentata subsp. tridentata | reverse complement strand
CTTCCTGGAAATGGAAGCACTTGAAAGAGAAGAGGAAGCTGCATGTTGGATCGATATACTCTGACCAAACTAACTTGTAGCTTGTCTACGGTTTAACAACTTTGAATGAATTCAAAACTATTAATAGTGAAACACTGATATACTTTGCTAAGTATGCGGAATCTACTTCAACAAAGCTAAGAAGAATTTAATAAACGACTTTGAATATTATTGATGAGGCGAAAAGTGTACCGCTTTTAAGGGGTCATTTAAGCCCGAAATCGTATTTATTTGATCAAATATTGCCCTAAATCGTTCCTTTTGTCATTTTAGGTACTTTTGAGGAGAAATCTGGAAAAGGAGGCATTTTGGACGTTTTTGGAGCATTAAAGTGAAGAAAACGGCAAAGTCTCAAGAATCGGCTAAAAGTTACTCTTGACGGCGTCACAATTAACATGGGACGGCGTCATGCCTTGGCAAGAAAAGTTGGATGTGAAATTTACTCATGACGGGCCAGTGAGTTAGCATGAGAATTCTGACGGCGTCACGCTTTAACTAAATCAAGGGCGTCACGGCTTAAATCATAAGGGGACGGCGTCACGTTCATGATCCGACGGCGTCAAGCCTTGATAAGCCAGAATGGATTTTTGAAGAGCTAAAGAGGGACGGCGTCAAGAAGGTCACCCGGGAACCCTAAAAGCGGCGAGGTGACGGCGTCACAATGCATAAGGTGACGCCGTCAGATCCAAAAATCTATATATAGTTTTCTAATCTTTTGTCATTAGGGAGAGCTTAGTGTGTGGAATTTTGGGATAAAACCCTAAGACGATTTTAGCTACTTTTTCAGGGCTTTTTGCCTTGAGATCTTCCATGTTTCATTGAAAGATAAGTTATCAATTAATCATTCAATATGTCTATGTGTTGTTTGATTCTATCTTATGCTTGTCTTTTGTTTAACATGTTAGGCTAATTTTATCTTGTGTTTGCTTAGATCTAATGAAACCTAGCTATTGATTATTGGTTGTTAGTGTGTTATTAGTTGTATTGGATGATTGTTTATCTATGTTAGGCTTAAGAAAACTGGCTAACTTCCTATTCGGTAACTTGCTTGAACGTCTTAAGAAACATGAACCAAATGCGTACTAAAGGTTTTTATGGTTGTATTTAATGCACAAGCGAATTCTAGTGATCCCATGTTAGGAGCTTCCTAGCCGGCTCGACATAGGAGTGAAGTAGGAGCTTGTAGAGTTTGGGGAAGTAAGTACGTGATGCGTGGTTTTGTAACCTTACAACAGGTTTTACCTCTCGAGGGATCTCAAGAGGCTTACAACCCCACCAGGCAGTGTACCTGACCGATGTAGTATAGTGTAGTGGTAAGTACGGGGGATTGATCGTTCTCCACAGGGAATAGTGTTCGTTAGGTATGAAAGGCTACTCTAATTAGGTCTAAGGATTGAGGAAGATTCTTTTTTATGTTTTTATAAATTTTATGAAAGCAAGTAAAATCTCGGTTTTGAAGGAGTGGGCGGAATTAGTTGCTAGTCAACTAACCCAAATTACTACAAATGCAATAAAATAAAATAACAAAAATGAAAAGTGTGGTGAGAAACTTATGTGTAGAGAAATGTGTTTACTTAGATTTCCTTACTCCCTAGCTATCTTTTACCGGTTAATTAGTGTGTATTAGTTGCGTGGATGACGGGTGTATTCCTTAATACCATTCGTGGGGTGGCGTACTTACTTCCCCAAACTCTACAAGCTCCTACTTCACTCCTATGTCGAGCCGGCTAGGAAGCTCCTAACATGGGATCACTAGAATTCGCTTGTGCATTAAATACAACCATAAAAACCTTTAGTACGCGTTTGGTTCATGTTTCTTAAGACGTTCAAGCAAGTTACCGAATAGGAAGTTAGCCAGTTTTCTTAAGTCTAACATAGATAAACAATCATCCAATACAACTAATAACACACTAACAACCAATAATCAATAGCTAGGTTTCATTAGATCTAAGCAAACACAAGATAAAATTAGCCTAACATGTTAAACAAAAGACAAGCATAAGATAGAATCAAACAACACATAGACATATTGAATGATTAATTGATTACTTATCTTTCAATGAAACATGGAAGATCTCAAGGCTAAAAGCCCTGAAAAAGTAGCTAAAATCGTCTTAGGGTTTTATCCCAAAATTCCACACACTAAGCTCTCTCTTATGACAAAAAATTAGAAAACTATATATAGACTTTTACATCTGACGGCGTCACCTTATGGATTGTGACGCCGTCACCTCGCCGCTTTTAGGGTTCCCGGGTGACCTTCTTGACGCCGTCCCCCTTTAATTCTCCAAAATCCGTTCTGGCCTATCAAGGCTTGACGCCCTCACCTCTTGAACGTGACGCCGTCCCCTTATGAATTAAGCCGTGACGCCCTTGATTTAGTTAAAGCGTGACGCCGTCAGAATTCTCATGCTAACTCACTGGCCCGTCATGAGTAAATTTCACATCCCACTTTTCTTGCCAAGGCATGACGCCGTCCAGAGTTAATTCTGACGCCGTCAAAGGTAACTTTTAGCCGATTCTTGAGACTTTGCCGTTTTCTTCACTTTGATGCTCCAAAAACGTCCAAAATGCCTCCTTTTCCAGATTTCTCCTCAAAAGTACCTAAAATGACAAAAGGAACGATTTAGGGCGATATTTGATCAAATAAATACGATTTCGGGCTTAAATGACCCCTTAAAAGCGGTACACTTTTCGCCTCATCAAATACCCTTACACTTGAGATTTGCTTGTCCTCAAGCAAATGCGCTTTTATTCTAATCAAAATACAAGTTAGGGGTCATTTAATGCTAACATAAAAGTAATTACAACAAATATTCGTTCCACTTCAATCATAATAAGCACGGAGATTACATACTAGCACCTCACAAGTAGTGTTTAGATACTCACATCTCTCAAGTGTCATCAAAATAAATCTCATAAATGAAAACGGAAAATATCTCTCACTACCTGTCATAGCAAATAGATTACCATAGGCTTGGGAAAGGATCGAAAACCTCCTCCACTAGGCGTAAGCACCTAAGATAAACTATCAAAGAGGGCTTTTAAATGGGTTGTAATGTTAGGTGTAGGGAAAAGGAAAACACGGTTTTGTTGGATAAAGGATATTTTACTGGTGGCGAGTTAAAGATCTTGGTCAATTACATGTACTATACAATGTTGCTAAGCCAAGACTAGACTCGATCTTAAGCTAGAAACGAAATAACAAAATAACAAAAACATAAAACAACCATAAAATAAAACGGGATGGTAGTCCGTATGTTTTTTCTATTTTTCATTTTCTCATTTTTTTGTATTTTTCTTGATTTTTCGATTTTTTTTTTTTTTTTTTTTTTTTTTTTTTTTTTTTGCATACACTTTTGCCCTACCATCCAAAATAATACATCAAAGGGGCGTTGCATTCCCCTTACACTTGAATTTTTACATAACTTTACAAATACTAATCTAATGACTCGAATTAAGATAATTGAAAAACTTGGAGTACTTTTAAAATATTTAGCACATATGGGGGTAATAAATGATGTTCTTCCCCATTACTCCATTACACTAGTACTTTACCCATGAGTCCCAATCGTCCCAAAACAATATGTACAAGGATATGACTCGACTTAGCAACCATGTAATCAACTAGATAATTAACTAGGGTTTTAAACAAATGTTGTCACAATAATGCACTAAAAATGAGTGCATACAAGGTAGGCTAAGGCGATTTGGGTGTACATTTTAGTGGGGTGTAACAAATTCTTCCTTTAAGTAAAATGCTTAAAGGTCGAAACGAAAAGATAGGCTCTGAGGGGTGTACTAGGGGTATCGTGTACTAAAAATGAGTACAACGCAAAGGGTGTGGGAGAATTACTTGACCAATGTAGCCAAAGTAATTATAACAAAAACACAGGTGTAAAACAATGGGTTAATCCTAATGCCTCTTATCATGTAGTAAATCTAACTACACGAATGTAGTCTCACTTGTGGCCTTGGAATGGTCCTAACGCAAGTTCTAGAATCTAAGTGCTACCGGTACACACATCATAGCATAAATGCTTTTCCTACCAATTCTAGGGGCGAACCTCACATATTTGGGGGTGGAAAATTTTTTAGTGGTACGGTTTTTGTGCTAGTCATATAACTCCTATCCGTGAGACGCTCATTAAGATCAAAGTTTCACTCCTATATGTTGTAAAAAATTTTAAATTTGGCACTAAAATTGCCCTAACAGGTATTTATCTCAGTTTTATTACACATCTACCATTAAACAAACAAAAATCAAGCGTAATAGCATTCTCTAAAATCGTACTTTTACCCCCTTACACTTAAGACGAACATTGTCCCCAATATTCAAATAACAAGATGTAAAAGTAAATAAGGTAAAAGAATGAAATCAAATACTCCCCTGATTCGTTCGTTGGATACTGAAATTACACGGTTAAATCTTCCTCCAAAGAGAATGTTGAAGCTCCATGACTAATGCATCGCCATAAGCTTGATTCCATAAACATCTCTTTGTCCAAAATAACCTGTTGAACCTGAGAAAACAAACACGAAAACCTGCATAACATCGGCGGGATAAAATCTATATATAAGGATATAATGCTTGTGGAATGATAATTTTGCAGATTCCTGGAGATTATAAGTTGGAGATTTTAATAAAAACTTTTTATGAAAACAAAACTTTCAAAAATTTCTGGAAATTAAATCTGACGCCGTCAGGTTATAACCCCTGACGCCGTCAGAAATGACCTGACAAAAATTTTCATTTTAAGTTTCCGGAAAATTTCTGGAAAAACCTTTACCTTACTTCCTGGAAATCCTGCAAAACATCATTATGACTCGATACAAGCATTTGACTTAAACAATTACGAATATGTATGCTAATTTATTATTATTATGATTCATGTTAATTTGTGTTCTAATAAACCGATTTAGATTTCCCTTACACTTATCTTTTGCAAAATACCTTTATATGTAGTTAAGACGAAGTTAAAAACAACATAAAGCATTTTCACAATTTTCTTTTTAACATGAATCAATAATGATAAAAATTAAACATACATACGGAAGCAAATAAAAACAAACAAACAAGCAAATAGACACACAAAGCAAATAAATAAAATAAAGCTTGGGTTGCCTCCCAAGAAGCGCTTTTCTTTATTAACGAGTCTTGTAGCTAGACTCAAAGTCACGGGGTCTACGTTTTTCCGTTTTGCTTCTCAATTGCCCCTCTAATCATCCTAATAACCTCCATATCAATTTTGTATTTAGGTCCAAGGTTTAAGCAATCTTTATAATAAAGGCTTCTCTTATTCCAAACATGGTCCATGCCTTTTTCTTTATCCTCTTCATTGATGTCCTCAATCGCACCAATGTTGTCCATGTCAAATCGAGGCACAAAACGAAATTCATTAACCCGATAAGGCATCCTATATGTGATCCTATCTATGTGATTAGAAAACTGAACCGTGCCTTTCAAACGGTCATACCTTAAATTGGATGCTTCGATAAATGGCTTACCTAACACAACGCGAGATAGGCGGCAGTCAATAACACTTGCCATATCTTCTAAAATCATGAAGTTGGTGATAAAGGTAAAGTTCCCAACAAGGATTTGTATATCCTTAATCCTTCCAACGAAGTTGCAAACTCCGCCTGGACATTTGGGATCCATCCTAGGCTCAAGGGGTGTATTTATGATTTGGCTATAAAGACCTGAGGACATAACGTTGATTGGGGATTCACAGTCAATGTAAGCATGGTCAACGTATTGGTACCCAATCATACATGGTATCTTCACATTCCCGGGATCACCTCTCTTAATCTTTGGGTCAATTCTAACAAAAGGTGGTCGAGGGTTATCAACTAGGTTGTTATAGTAAGCAATCTCCTCCTTAGTGGGGTATTCATTGAAATAATCATCAAACCTAGGATCTACCTTCACTTCATCAATTTTCTCAATCAACTTATCAACCGTAAGATTATTACGTTCTAAGTAATTATCTGAGTATATGGCGGTCCCTAAGTTGTTCAAGGCATAATCAAGCTCTATATCAATCATTCTACTGAGCTCCCGGAGCTCACTAATCTCATTCTCAAGTTGGCTACGCAACAAAGCTACTTCGCCAGGTGTAAGGGGTGAATTCGCGTTTTCCATAATGGCAAACTGAATAGTCAATGAAAATCTGTTACGAACAAAAGCACAAAGAAAATAGATAGATTAAAGAAAACCTAGAAAAATAAAACAAAAATCTCACTAGAAAGGAATCTAGTGAGTAGACCTAATAGAAATAAAAATTCAACCTAAACAATAACTATTCCCCGGCAACGGCGCCAAAAACTTGATGCGTGGTTTTGTAACCTTACAACAGGTTTTACCTCTCGAGGGATCTCAAGAGGCTTACAACCCCACCAGGCAGTGTACCTGACCGATGTAGTATAGTGTAGTGGTAAGTACGGGGGATTGATCGTTCTCCACAGGGAATAGTGTTCGTTAGGTATGAAAGGCTACTCTAATTAGGTCTAAGGATTGAGGAAGATTCTTTTTTATGTTTTTATAAATTTTATGAAAGCAAGTAAAATCTCGGTTTTGAAGGAGTGGGCGGAATTAGTTGCTAGTCAACTAACCCAAATTACTACAAATGCAATAAAATAAAATAACAAAAATGAAAAGTGTGGTGAGAAACTTATGTGTAGAGAAATGTGTTTACATAGATTTCCTTACTCCCTAGCTATCTTTTACCGGTTAATTAGTGTGTATTAGTTGCGTGGATGACGGGTGTATTCCTTAATACCATTCGTGGGGTGGCGTACTTACTTCCCCAAACTCTACAAGCTCCTACTTCACTCCTATGTCGAGCCGGCTAGGAAGCTCCTAACATGGGATCACTAGAATTCGCTTGTGCATTAAATACAACCATAAAAACCTTTAGTACGCGTTTGGTTCATGTTTCTTAAGACGTTCAAGCAAGTTACCGAATAGGAAGTTAGCCAGTTTTCTTAAGTCTAACATAGATAAACAATCATCCAATACAACTAATAACACACTAACAACCAATAATCAATAGCTAGGTTTCATTAGATCTAAGCAAACACAAGATAAAATTAGCCTAACATGTTAAACAAAAGACAAGCATAAGATAGAATCAAACAACACATAGACATATTGAATGATTAATTGATTACTTATCTTTCAATGAAACATGGAAGATCTCAAGGCTAAAAGCCCTGAAAAAGTAGCTAAAATCGTCTTAGGGTTTTATCCCAAAATTCCACACACTAAGCTCTCTCTTATGACAAAAAATTAGAAAACTATATATAGACTTTTACATCTGACGGCGTCACCTTATGGATTGTGACGCCGTCACCTCGCCGCTTTTAGGGTTCCCGGGTGACCTTCTTGACGCCGTCCCTCTTTAATTCTCCAAAATCCGTTCTGGCCTATCAAGGCTTGACGCCCTCACCTCTTGAACGTGACGCCGTCCCCTTATGAATTAAGCCGTGACGCCCTTGATTTAGTTAAAGCGTGACGCCGTCAGAATTCTCATGCTAACTCACTGGCCCGTCATGAGTAAATTTCACATCCAACTTTTCTTGCCAAGGCATGACGCCGTCCCGAGTTAATTGTGACGCCGTCAAGAGTAACTTTTAGCCGATTCTTGAGACTTTGCCGTTTTCTTCACTTTAATGCTCCAAAAACGTCCAAAATGCCTCCTTTTCCAGATTTCTCCTCAAAAGTACCTAAAATGACAAAAGGAACGATTTAGGGCAATATTTGATCAAATAAATACGATTTCGGGCTTAAATGACCCCTTAAAAGCGGTACACTTTTCGCCTCATCAGTACGCCACCCCACGATTGGTATTAAGGAATACACCCGTCATCCACGCAATTAATACACACTAATCAACCGGTAAAAGATAGTTAGGGAGTAAGGAAATCTAAGTAAACACATTTCTCTACACATAAGTTTCTCACCACTTTTTATTTTTGTTATTTTATTTTATTTGCATTCGTAGTAATTTTGGGTTAGTTGACTAGCAACTAATTCCGCCCACTCCTTCAAACCCGAGATTTTACTTGCTTTCATAAAATTATAAAAACATAAAAAAAGAATCTTCCTCAACCCTTAGACCTAATTAGAGTAGCCTTTCATACCTAACGAACACTATTCCCTGTGGAGAACGATCAATCCCCCGTACTTACCACTACACTATACTACATCGGTCAGGTACACTGCCTGGTGGGGTTGTAAGCCTCTTGAGATCCCTCGAGAGGTAAAACCTGTTGTAAGGTTACAAAACACCGCACATCAAGTTTTTGGCGCCGTTGCCGGGGAATAGTTATTGTTTAGGTTGAATTTTTATTTCTATTAGGTCTACTCACTAGATTCCTTTCTAGTGAGATTTTTATTTTATTTTTCTAGGATTTTCTTTAGTCTATCTTTTTCTTTGTGTCTTTGTTCGTAAAAGAAATTTCCATTGACTCTTCCGTTCACCATTATGGAGTACGCGAATCCACCATACCACCAACCACAAAGGCCATTCTACCCTATTGACATCTCGAATTTCAAACAATATCGAGATGAACCCATATATGATGCATGGACTCGTTTTAGAAATTTACTCCGAAAATTCCCTCATCATAGTTTCGCTTTAGCATCCCTAACCCGAACCTTTTACTATCGTGTTGGCCAATATGACCAAATGCGCATTGAGGATTTTGCCAATGGGGACTTTAGGGAATTAAGTGCTAAAGAAGCATGGGATGCCATAGAAGATTGTGCCCAATATTATTATAGGGTAGACAACCCAACAAACGTTAGTACAAGTCAATTGAATATAAATTTCCTGGATCATGAAACAAGTTTGTTTGGGGATGAATACATTAGTGTTGAGATACCTAAGTGGTTGTCATGTAATGCCATAGTACAAAACAAACACATAGGTTATCTTGATGTGATGGAGGATCTAGCCGAGCATGATCACATTGATCAAAAAGACCTAGGTTTTATGATCGATGACGATGAATCTCAAGAAACACATGATGAATCTTTTGGGCAATTTGAATATAGCAGTCAGAATATTGAGGATGATCCTTATGATTCGGACATTGAAGTTGAGATGCCTAGAGAAGCACTTGAGATACTAGGGAAAATGTTAGGGTTAGATTCTACTAAAACACATGATGAGGATATAGGTGATCTTGACACAAGGAATGATGAGGTAAGTAACATAAGCCTACCAAGTACCCCACAAATCCTACCATCATTTGAGGCACACACACCGCCGGTGACTTACCCGGAAGAAGTTGAGTATACTATAGGAACCCCAATAGAGGTAGAGCCCTTGGACCAAACACAACTAGAAGAAATAGGTTTGAATGCTTTTAGTGATCACAACCTTTCTTTTAGTTCTATGGAAGTTCCTAGTTTTGATGAACCGGAGCCTAAACCAAAACCGTTACCTAATCTTCCATCCTTAGATGTGAACTTAGGAATTGATTTAGGTCCCGACCCACCCATCAAACCATATAGTCCGGGTATTTTTATGTTGAAGGTAGTAGACTCTAAGCCTTGTAGAGAGGAAGCTGACATAGGATTGAATCATAACCTTTCATACTTACATCACCCATTCATGATTAATCACAAGAAACACTATGGGTTTAAACCGGGTTTATTAGGTCAAGATGGATTCCCAACTAGGAGTCTCTCGAAGTTGATAGAAGATGATCCCTTTCTAGGAGAAAACTTCAATTCACCCATTGACCCAATTGAACTAAGTAAGGTTATGATGATTGGATCCCACATCTTTGAGCATATAATTCATCCACCACTCTTTCCTCACGTGGCATACTCATACCGAGTCGGTGTGTATCGCTACTATCACCCGCACTTAACCCTAAGTGTAGGGAAAACCTCCCCTATTTTCATTAAATAAGGGTAGAGTCAGGCTCATGACTCGAACAAAAACAAGCGCTTCTTGGGAGGCAACCCAAGCTTTATTTGCTTTGTGTGTTTATTTACTTGTTTGTTTGTTTGATTTTATTTGTTTCCGTATGTATGTTTAATTTTTATTCTTATTGATTCATGTTCGAAAACTAAGTTGTGAAAATGCTTTATTTTGTTTTTAACTTCGTCTTAACTACATATAAAGGTATTTTGCAAAAGATAAGTGTAAGGGAAATCTAAATCGGTTTATTAGAACACATATGAACATGAATCGTAATAATAATAAATTAACATACATATTCGTATTTGTTTGAGTCAAATGCTTGTATCGAGTCATAGTGATGTTTTGCAGGATTTCCAGGAAGTAAGGTAAAGGTTTTTCCAGAAATTTTCCGGAAACTTAAAATGAAAATTTTTGTCAGGTCATTTCTGACGGCGTCAGGGGTTATAACCTGACGGCGTCAGATTTAATTTCCAGAAATTTTTGAAAGTTTTGTTTTCATAAAAAGTTTTTATTAAAATCTCCAACTTATAATCTCCAGGAATCTGCAAAATTATCATTCCACAAGCATTATATCCTTATATATAGATTTTATCCCGCCGATGTTATGCAGGTTTTCGTGTTTGTTTTCTCAGGTTAACAGGTTATTTTGGACAAGGAAATGTTTATGGAATCAAGCTTATGGCGATGCATTAGTCATGGAGCTTCAACATTCTCTTTGGAGGAAGATTTAACCGTGTAATTTCATTATCCAACGAGCGAATCAGGGGAGTATTTGATTTCATTCTTTTACTTTTTGCTTTTACATCTTATTATTTGAACATTGGGGACAATGTTCATCTTAAGTGTAAGGGGAGGGTAAAAGTACGATTTTAGAGAATACAATTGCGCTTGATTTTTGTTTGTTTAATAATAGATGTGTAATAAAACTGAGAGAAATACTTGATTAGGGTAATTTTAGTGCCAAATTTAAAATTTTTTACAACATATAGGAGTGAAACTTTGGTCTTAATGAGCGTCTCATGGATAGGAAGTTATATGACTAGCACAAAACCGTACCACTAAAAAAATTTTCCACCCCCAAATATGTGAGGTTCGCCCCTAGAATTGGTAGGAAAAGCATTTATGCTATGATGTGTGTACCGGTAGCACTTAGATTCTAGAACTTGCGTTAGGACCATTCCAAGGCCACAAGTGAGACTACATTCGTGTAGTTAGATTTACTACATGATAAGAGGCATTAGGATTAACCCATTGTTTTACACCTGTGTTTTTGTTATAATTACATTGGCTACATTGGTCAAGTAATTCTCCCACACCCTTTGCGTTGTACTCATTTTTAGTACACGATACCCCTAGTACACCCCTCAGAGCCTATCTTTTCGTTTCGACCTTTAAGCATTTTACTTAAAGGAAGAATTTGTTACACCCCACTAAAATGTACACCCAAATCGCCTTAGCCTACCTTGTATGCACTCATCTTTAGTGCATTATTGTTACAACATTTGTTTAAACCCAAGTTAATTATCTAATTGATTACATGGTTGCTAAGTCGAGTCATATCCTTGTACATATTGTTTTGGGACGATTGGGACTCATGGGTAAAGTACTAGTATAATGGAGTAATGGGGAAGAAACATCATTTATTACCCCCATATGTGCTAAATATTTTAAAAGTTCCTCTTTCATATCGAGTTAACTGTAATTAATAACATGAACCCTATCATCAGCCCACCCTTAACTGGCCTTGTTCTAGGCAAACCATTCATAAAAGCAACGGGAGTGATACTCGATGAGGATGATAGGAGTGCATTATTTACCGATGGTGTCAGGAAAGTGATTTTTCGGGATGGCTGTGAAGAAGTGTATGAGTATCAACCATCAGCGAGTAGCAACACATGGGGGTTACACGGTAGAAGGCCTGGCCGAATTAAGCGACATGATCCAAATAATCTCAAAATACCCTGCATGATTGGTCACAAGCATTTTTATAATGTCTACATTGACACATGTTTACCCAAAAATGTGATGTCCTTGTTTCATTATAACAACATTTGTAGATGGGGGATGATTCATAAAGGGAAGGACGACATCGGCATAGATGATGATGTACAGGTGTTTGTAGGAAATATGACATTCACTATGAGCTTCGCAATCGTCGATAATATCGAAGAGTACATCGATCCCAGGTTATCACAAGTTGTTTTTGGGGCACCTTTTTGCCAGGCCACAAGCTTGATTGTGGACGAGCTCAATGGGATCATGACTTTCACCGATGGGATTAGGGAAATCTCGTACCAAACGCCTTACAAGATGAGAGAATTCATGGAGAATGATTATAAAGGGCTCGATAGGTTAAGTTCCCAACTCGTGTTATGTGATGATGATGTGAGAAGGGGATGTAAGGACACTTTTGACCTGTCAAGCGGATTCTTTAAGCACGATAAGGAACTTAGTTCTAAATACCGAAACAATCCTTTTGATCACGTGGACCCGAAATACCTTTACTATGAAAGTGATTTTGATAGAGGATCGAAGGAGGATGGCCTAGGAACCGTGACCGATGATGGAGTCACGTAATGTACGTGACTTTGAGTCTAGCTACAAGACTCGTTAATAAAGAAAAGCGCTTCTTGGGAGGCAACCCAAGCTTTATTTGCTTTATTTGCTTTGTGTGTTTATTTATTTGTTTGTTTGATTCTATTTGCTTCCGTATGCATGTTTAATTTTTATTATTATTGATTCATGTTCAAAACTAAAATTGTGAAAATGCTTTATTTTGTTTTTAACTTCGTCTTAACTACATATAAAGGTATTTTGCAAAAGTTAAGTGTAAGGGAAAGTCAAATCGGTTTATTAGAACAAATGAACATGAATCATAATAATATTAAATTAACATACATATTAGTATTTGTTTGAGTCAAATGCTTGTATCGAGTCATAATGATGTTTTGCAGGATTTCCAGGAAGTAAGGTAAAGGTTTTTCCAGAAATTTTCCGGAAACTTAAAATGAAAATTTTTGTCAGGTCATTTCTGACGGCGTCAGGGGTTATAACCTGACGGCGTCAGATTTAATTTCCAGAAATTTTTAAAAGTTTTGTTTTTAAAAAGTTTTTATTAAAATCTCCAACTTATAATCTCCAGGAATCTGCAAAATTATCATTCCACAAGCATTATATCCTTATATATAGATTTTTCCCGCCGATGTTATGCAGGTTTTCGTGTTTGTTTTCTCAGGTTAACAGGTTATTTTGGACAAGGAAATGTTTATGGAATCAAGCTTATGGCGATGCATTAGTCATGGAGCTTCAACATTCTCTTTGGAGGAAGATTTAACCGTGTGATTTCACTATCCAACGAGCGA
The DNA here is from genome assembly GCA_021014915.2 of Artemisia tridentata subsp. tridentata. Taxonomy (NCBI): domain Eukaryota; kingdom Viridiplantae; phylum Streptophyta; class Magnoliopsida; order Asterales; family Asteraceae; genus Artemisia; species Artemisia tridentata. The sequence continues at coordinate 57,324,838 of CP139509.1, read as the reverse complement.
ATCAGGGGAGTATTTGATTTCATTCTTTTACTTTATGCTTTTACATCTTGTTATTTGAACATTGGGGACAATGTTCATCTTAAGTGTAAGGGGAGGGTAAAAGTACGATTTTAGAATACAATTGCGCTTGATTTTTGTTTGTTTAATAATAGATGTGTAATAAAACTGAGAGAAATACTTGATTAGGGTAATTTTAGTGCCAAATTTAAAATTTTTTACAACACATAGGAGTGAAACTTTAGTTCTAATGAGCGTCTCACGGATAGGAGTTATATGACTAGCACAAAAAACCGTACCACTAAAAAATTTTCCACCCCAAATATGTGAGGTTCGCCCCTAGAATTGGTAGGAAAAGCATTTATGCTATGATGTGTGTACCGGTAGCACTTAGATTCTAGAACTTGCGTTAGGACCATTCCAAGGCCACAAGTGAGACTACATTCGAGTAGTTAGATTTACTACATGATAAGAGGCATTAGGATTAACCCATTGTTTTACACCTGTGTTTTTGTTATAATTACATTGGCTACATTGGTCAAGTAATTCTCCCACACCCCTTTGCGTTGTACTCATTTTTAGTACACGATACCCCTAGTACACCCCTCAGAGCCTATCTTTTCGTTTCGACCTTTAAGCATTTTACTTAAAGGAAGAATTTGTTTACACCCCACTAAAATGTACACCCAAATCGCCTTAGCCTACCTTGTATGCACTCATTTTTAGTGCATTATTGTTACAACATTTGTTTAACCCCAAGTTAATTATCTAGTTGATTACATGGTTGCTAAGTCGAGTCATATCCTTGTACATATTGTTTTGGGACGATTGGGACTCATGGGTAAAGTACTAGTGTAATGGAGTAATGGGGAAGAACATCATTTATTACCCCCATATGTGCTAAATGTTTTAAAAGTACTCCAAGTGTTTTAATTATCTTAATTCGAGTCATTAGAATAGTTATTTGTAAAGTTATGTAAAAGTTCAAGTGTAAGGGGAATGCAACGCCCCTATGATGTATTATTTTGGATGGTAGGGCAAGAGTGTATGCAAAAAAAAAAAAAAAAAAAAAAAAAAGAAAAAAAAAAATCGAAAAAATCAAGAAAAAATACAAAAAAAAATGAGAAAAAGAAAAGTAGAAAAAACATACGGACTACCATCCCGTTTCATTTTATGTTTGTTTTATATTTTTTGTTATTTTGTTATTTCGTTTTTAGCTTAAGATCGAGTCTAGTCTTGGCTTAGCAACATTGTATAGTACATGTAATTGACCAAGATCTTTAACTAGCCACCAGTAAAATATCCCGTATCCAACAAAACCGTGTTTTCCTTTTCCCTACACCTAACATTACAACCCATTTAAAAGCCCTCTTTGATAGTTTATCTTAGGTGCTTACGCCTAGTGGAGGAGGTTTTCGATCCTTTCCCAAGCCTATGGTAATCTATTTGCTATGACAAGTAGTGAGAGATATTTTCCGTTTTCATTCATGAGATTTATTTTGATGACACTTGAGAGATGTGAGTATCTAAACACTATTTGTGAGGTGCTAGTTTATAATCTCCGTGCTTATTATGATTGAAGTGGAACGATTATTTGTTGTAATCACTTTTATGTTAGCATTAAATGACCCCTAACTTGTATTTTGATTAGAATAAAAGCGCATTTGCTTGAGGACAAGCAAATCTCAAGTGTAAGGGTATTTGATGAGGCGAAAAGTGTACCGCTTTTAAGGGGTCATTTAAGCCCGAAATCGTATTTATTTGATCAAATATTGCCCTAAATCGTTCCTTTTATCATTTTAGGTACTTTTGAGGAGAAATCTGGAAAAGGAGGCATTTTGGACGTTTTTGGAGCATTAAAGTGAAGAAAACGGCAAAGTCTCAAGAATCGGCTAAAATTTACCTTTGACGGCGTCAGAATCATCTCTTGACGGCGTCATGCCTTGGCAAGAAAAGTGGGATGTGAAATTTACTCATGACGGGCCAGTGAGTTAGCATGAGAATTCTGACGGCGTCACGCTTTAACTAAATCAAGGGCGTCACGGCTTAAATCATAAGGGGACGGCGTCACGTTCAATGTTCGACGGCGTCAAGCCTTGATAAGCCAGAATGGATTTTTGAAGAGCTAAAGAGGGACGGCGTCAAGAAGGTCACCCGGGAACCCTAAAAGCGGCGAGGTGACGGCGTCACAATGCATAAGGTGACGCCGTCAGATCCAAAAATCTATATATAGTTTTCTAATTTTTTGTCATTAGGGGAGAGCTTAGTGTGTGGAATTTTGGGATAAAACCCTAAGACGATTTTAGCTACTTTTTCAGGGCTTTTTGCCTTGAGATCTTCCATGTTTCATTGAAAGATAAGTTATCAATTAATCATTCAATATGTCTATGTGTTGTTTGATTCTATCTTATGCTTGTCTTTTGTTTAACATGTTAGGCTAATTTTATCTTGTGTTTGCTTAGATCTAATGAAACCTAGCTATTGATTATTGGTTGTTAGTGTGTTGTTAGTTGTATTGGATGATTGTTTATCTATGTTAGGCTTAAGAAAACTGGCTAACTTCCTATTCGGTAACTTGCTTGAACGTCTTAAGAAACATGAACCAAATGCGTACTAAAGGTTTTTATGGTTGTATTTAATGCACAAGCGAATTCTAGTGATCCCATGTTAGGAGCTTCCTAGCCGGCTCGACATAGGAGTGAAGTAGGAGCTTGTAGAGTTGGGGAAGTAAGTACGCCACCCCACGAATGGTATTAAGGAATACACCCGTCATCCACGCAACTAATACACACTAATTAACCGGTAAAAGATAGTTAGGGAGTAAGGAAATCTAAGTAAACACATTTCTCTACACATAAGTTTCTCACCACATTTCATTTTTGTTATTTTATTTTATTGCATTTGTAGTAATTTTGGGTTAGTTGACTAGCAACTAATTCCGCCCACTCCTTCAAACCCGAGATTTTACTTGCTTTCATAAAATTATAAAAACATAAAAAGAATCTTCCTCAACCCTTAGACCTAATTAGAGTAGCCTTTCATACCTAACGAACACTATTCCCTGTGGAGAACGATCAATCCCCCGTACTTACCACTACACTATACTACATCGGTCAGGTACACTGCCTGGTGGGGTTGTAAGCCTCTTGAGATCCCTCGAGAGGTAAAACCTGTTGTAAGGTTACAAAACCACGCACATCAAGTTTTTACTTGATGAGGCGAAAAGTGTACCGCTTTTAAGGGGTCATTTAAGCCCGAAATCGTATTTATTTGATCAAATATTGCCCTAAATCGTTCCTTTTGTCATTTTAGGTACTTTTGAGGAGAAATCTGGAAAAGGAGGCATTTTGGACGTTTTTGGAGCATTAAAGTGAAGAATACGACAAAGTCTCAAAATCGGCTGAAATTTACCTTTGACGGCGTCAGAATCATCTCTTGATGGCGTCATGCCTTGGCAAGAAAAGTGGGATGTGAAATTTACTCATGACGGGCCAGTGAGTTAGCATGAGAATTCTGACGGCGTCACGCTTTAACTAAATCAAGGGCGTCACGGCTTAAATCATAAGGGGACGGCGTCACGTTCAGGTTTAGACGGCGTCAAGCCTTGATAAGCCAGAATGGATTTTTGAAGAGCTAAAGAGGGACGGCGTCAAGAAGGTCACCCGGGAACCCTAAAAGCGGCGAGGTGACGGCGTCACAATGCATAAGGTGACGCCGTCAGATCCAAAAATCTATATATAGTTTTCTAATCTTTTGTCATAAGGGAGAGCTTAGTGTGTGGAATTTTGGGATAAAACCCTAAGACGATTTTAGCTACTTTTTCAGGGCTTTTTGCCTTGAGATCTTCCATGTTTCATTGAAAGATAAGTTATCAATTAATCATTCAATATGTCTATGTGTTGTTTGATTCTATCTTATGCTTGTCTTTTGTTTAACATGTTAGGCTAATTTTATCTTGTGTTTGCTTAGATCTAATGAAACCTAGCTATTGATTATTGGTTGTTAGTGTGTTGTTAGTTGTATTGGATGATTGTTTATCTATGTTAGGCTTAAGAAAACTGGCTAACTTCCTATTCGGTAACTTGCTTGAACGTCTTAAGAAACATGAACCAAATGCGTACTAAAGGTTTTTATGGTTGTATTTAATGCACAAGCGAATTCTAGTGATCCCATGTTAGGAGCTTCCTAGCCGGCTCGACATAGGAGTGAAGTAGGAGCTTGTAGAGTTGGGGAAGTAAGTACGCCACCCCACGAATGGTATTAAGGAATACACCCGTCATCCACGCAACTAATACACACTAATTAACCGGTAAAAGATAGTTAGGGAGTAAGGAAATCTAAGTAAACACATTTCTCTACACATAAGTTTCTCACCACTTTTCATTTTTGTTATTTTATTTTATTTGCATTCGTAGTCATTTGGGTTAGTTGACTAGCAACTAATTCCGCCCACTCCTTCAAACCCGAGATTTTACTTGCTTTCATAAAATTATAAAAACATAAAAAGAATCTTCCTCAACCCTTAGACCTAATTAGAGTAGCCTTTCATACCTAACGAACACTATTCCCTGTGGAGAACGATCAATCCCCCGTACTTACCACTACACTATACTACATCGGTCAGGTACACTGCCTGGTGGGGTTGTAAGCCTCTTGAGATCCCTCGAGAGGTAAAACCTGTTGTAAGGTTACAAAACCACGCACATCAAGTTTTTGGCGCCGTTGCCGGGGAATAGTTATTGTTTAGGTTGAATTTTTATTTCTATTAGGTCTACTCACTAGATTCCTTTCTAGTGAGATTTTTATTTTATTTTTCTAGGTTTTCTTTAGTCTATCTTATTTCTTTGTACTTTTGTTTGTGACACCTTCCACTTACCTCATGAGTAACATTGGTCATTTGATCCCTGTTATTCGTGTTTTTCGCCGTGCAAATTTTCAACTACCCGTTCCCGCCCCCATAGTAGCAAACAACAACCTTTCACCCGACCACCACTTTGGTAACAATTCTGAGATGGAGGAGTCTGACCATGAGAATGACTATGTCAGTCCATTTTACTACTCAGAATCCGATGAGGATATCGGTAATGGAGAAGTAGTTAACGAGGAATGGGGAAAAGAGGAAATTGATCCCTTTAAGTATGTTGACCCTAGGACTAAGATCGAAAAGGATAGCCTCTTTAACATGCAATTCCCGTGTAAAATTGGTTATCATGATTTTTATGCTTATCTTAACTCATCTTTGCCTATGAACATTATTTCTCGCGCTAATTATAATAAAATCATGGTAGATGAGCTTGAATATCAAGGAGATAACATTGTTGCTAGGATTAAGCCACTACACGTGTTCGTAGGAAGTTTTGTGTATGTGGTGGATTTTATGGTTATGGGGAACTTAGGAGAATTTATCGATGACAAATTAACCCAAGTCATTTTTGGAGAACCCTTCAAAAGGTTGACCAACCTTGACGAAAAACTTGTGGACGGGTTAATTACATTCTCGGATGGGGATGAAGATTTTGTCTATCAAATGCCCAGAGCACATCCTAGGTTTAAGAACTACCCCATTGAAGCTTGCAATAGAATTATGCCTATCGACTTGTTAAGTGAGAATGATAAGGGGAAGGGGCTCAAATATCCACATGAGAAAAATAAGAGATACTATCATGGATGTTTGGAGCTAAATGATGAATACAAGAAAGATGAGGCAACAATTAGATGGCTCACACTCGGATACGTGAGCATAAGCGACACTAGATGAGCCTTACTTTGAGTCTAGCTACAAGACTCGTTAATAAAGAAAAGCGCTTCTTGGGAGGCAACCCAAGCTTTATTTGTTTTATTTGCTTTGTGTGTTTATTTATTTGCTTGTTTGATTTTATTTTCCGTATGTGTGTTTAATTTTATTAGTATTGATTCATGTTCAAAAGTAATGTGTGAAAATGCTTTATTTTGTTTTTAACTTCGTCTTAACTACATATAAAGGTATTTTGCAAAAGATAAGTGTAAGGGAAATCTAAATCGGTTTATTAGAACACAAATGAACATGAATCGTAATAATAATAAATTAGCATACATATTAGTATTTGTTTGAGTCAAATGCTTGTATCGAGTCATAATGATGTTTTGCAGGATTTCCAGGAAGTAAGGTAAAGGTTTTTCCAAAAATTTTCCGGAAACTTAAAATGAGAATTTTTGTCAGGTCATTTCTGACGGCGTCAGGGGTTATAACCTGACGGCGTCAGATTTAATTTCCAGAAATTTTTGAAAGTTTTGTTTTCATAAAAAGTTTTTATTAAATCTCCAACTTATAATCTCCAGGAATCTGCAAAATTATCATTCCACAAGCATTATATCCTTATATATAGATTTTATCCCGCCGATGTTATGCAGGTTTTCGTGTTTGTTTTCTCAGGTTAACAGGTTATTTTGGACAAGGAAATGTTTATGGAATCAAGCTTATGGCGATGCATTAGTCATGGAGCTTCAACATTCTCTTTGGAGGAAGATTTAACCGTGTGATTTCACTATCCAACGAGCGAATCAGGGGAGTATTTGATTTCATTCTTTTACTTTTTGCTTTTACATCTTGTTATTTGAACATTGGGGACAATGTTCATCTTAAGTGTAAGGGGAGGGTAAAAGTACGATTTTAGAATACAATTGCGCTTGATTTTTGTTTGTTTAATAATAGATGTGTAATAAAACTGAGAGAAATACTTGATTAGGGTAATTTTAGTGCCAAATTTAAAATTTTTTTACAACACATAGGAGTGAAACTTTAGTTCTAATGAGCGTCTCATGGATAGGAGTTATATGACTAGCACAAAAACCGTACCACTAAAAAATTTTCCACCCCAAATATGTGAGGTTCGCCCCTAGAATTGGTAGGAAAAGCATTTTGCTATGATGTGTGTACCGGTAGCACTTAGATTCTAGAACTTGCGTTAGGACCATTCCAAGGCCACAAGTGAGACTACATTCGTGTAGTTAGATTTACTACATGATAAGAGGCATTAGGATTAACCCATTGTTTTACACCTGTGTTTTTGTTATAATTACATTGGCTACATTGGTCAAGTAATTCTCCCACACCCCTTTGCGTTGTACTCATTTTTAGTACACGATACCCCTAGTACACCCCTCAGAGCCTATCTTTTCGTTTCGACCTTTAAGCATTTTACTTAAAGGAAGAATTTGTTTACACCCCACTAAAATGTACACCCAAATCGCCTTAGCCTACCTTGTATGCACTCATTTTTAGTGCATTATTGTTACAACATTTGTTTAAACCCAAGTTAATTATCTAATTGATTACATGGTTGCTAAGTCGAGTCATATCCTTGTACATATTGTTTTGGGACGATTGGGACTCATGGGTAAAGTACTAGTGTAATGGAGTAATGGGGAAGAACATCATTTATTACCCCCATATGTGCTAAATATTTTAAAAGTACTCCAAGTTTTTCAATTATCTTAATTCGAGTCATTAGATTAGTATTTGTAAAGTTATGTAAAAATTCAAGTGTAAGGGGAATGCAATGCCCCTATGATGTATTATTTTGGATGGTAGGGCAAAAGTGTATGCAAAAAAAAAAAAAAAAAAAAAAAAAAAAAAAAAAATCAAGAAAAACAAAAAAAAATGAGAAAAAGAAAAATAGAAAAAACATACGGACTACCATCCCGTTTCATTTTATGTTTATTTTTATGCTTTTGTTATTTTGTTATTTTGTTTTTAGCTTAAGATCGAGTCTAGTCTTGGCTTAGCAACATTGTATAGTACATGTAATTGATCAAGATCTTTAACTAGCCACCAGTAAATATCCCGTATCCAACAAAACCGTGTTTTCCTTTTCCCTACACCTAACGTTATAACCCATTTAAAAGCCCTCTTTGATAGTTTATCTTAGGTTCTTACGCCTAGTGGAGGAGGTTTTCGATCCTTTCCCAAGCCTATGGTAATCTATTTGCTATGACAGGTAGTGAGAGATATTATCCGTTTTCATTTATGAGATTTATTTTGATGACACTTGAGAGATGTGAGTATCTAAACACTACTTGTGAGGTGCTAGTTTATAATCTCCGTGCTTATTATGATTGAAGTGGAACGATTATTTGTTGTAATTACTTTTATGTTTGCATTAAATGACCCCTAACTTGTATTTTGATTAGAATAAAAGCGCATTTGCTTGAGGACAAGCAAATCTCAAGTGTAAGGGTATTTGAAGAGGCGAAAAGTGTACCGCTTTTAAGGGGTCATTTAAGCCCGAAATCGTATTTATTTGATCAAATATTGCCCTAAATCGTTCCTTTTGTCATTTTAGGTACTTTTGAGGAGAAATCTGGAAAAGGAGGCATTTTGGACGTTTTTGGAGCATTAAAGTGAAGAATACGACAAAGTCTCAAAATCGGCTGATTTTTACCTTTGACGGCGTCAGAATCATCTCTTGACGGCGTCATGCCTTGGCAAGAAAAGTGGGACGTGAAATTTACTCATGACGGGCCAGTGAGTTAGCATGAGAATTCTGACGGCGTCACGCTTTAACTAAATCAAGGGCGTCACGGCTTAAATCATAAGGGGACGGCGTCACGTTCAGGTTTAGACGGCGTCAAGCCTTGATAAGCCAGAATGGATTTTTGAAGAGCTAAAGAGGGACGGCGTCAAGAAGGTCACCCGGGAACCCTAAAAGCGGCGAGGTGACGGCGTCACAATGCATAAGGTGACGCCGTCAGATCCAAAAATCTATATATAGTTTTCTAATCTTTTGTCATAAGGGAGAGCTTAGTGTGTGGAATTTTGGGATAAAACCCTAAGACGATTTTAGCTACTTTTTCAGGGCTTTTTGCCTTGAGATCTTCCATGTTTCATTGAAAGATAAGTTATCAATTAATCATTCAATATGTCTATGTGTTGTTTGATTCTATCTTATGCTTGTCTTTTGTTTAACATGTTAGGCTAATTTTATCTTGTGTTTGCTTAGATCTAATGAAACCTAGCTATTGATTATTGGTTGTTAGTGTGTTGTTAGTTGTATTGGATGATTGTTTATCTATGTTAGGCTTAAGAAAACTGGCTAACTTCCTATTCGGTAACTTGCTTGAACGTCTTAAGAAACATGAACCAAATGCGTACTAAAGGTTTTTATGGTTGTATTTAATGCACAAGCGAATTCTAGTGATCCCATGTTAGGAGCTTCCTAGCCGGCTCGACATAGGAGTGAAGTAGGAGCTTGTAGAGTTGGGGAAGTAAGTACGCCACCCCACGAATGGTATTAAGGAATACACCCGTCATCCACGCAACTAATACACACTAATTAACCGGTAAAAGATAGTTAGGGAGTAAGGAAATCTAAGTAAACACATTTCTCTACACATAAGTTTCTCACCACTTTTCTTTTTTGTTATTTTATTTTATTTGCATTCGTAGTCATTTGGGTTAGTTGACTAGCAACTAATTCCGCCCACTCCTTCAAACCCGAGATTTTACTTGCTTTCATAAAATTATAAAAACATAAAAAGAATCTTCCTCAACCCTTAGACCTAATTAGAGTAGCCTTTCATACCTAACGAACACTATTCCCTGTGGAGAACGATCAATCCCCCGTACTTACCACTACACTATACTACATCGGTCAGGTACACTGCCTGGTGGGGTTGTAAGCCTCTTGAGATCCCTCGAGAGGTAAAACCTGTTGTAAGGTTACAAAACCACGCACATCAAGTTTTTGGCGCCGCTGCCGGGGAATAGTTATTGTTTAGGTTGAATTCTTATTTCTATTAGGTCTACTCACTAGATTCCTTTCTAGTGAGATTTTTGTTTTATTTTTCTAGGTTTTCTTTAGTCTATCTATTTTCTTCGTGTCTTTGTTCGTAACCATACCGTCTGACATCATGGAAGATGGTAATATCCTTAACCCCCACAACCCACCACCACAACAACCACCACCACCTCCTAGAGCCCGTACTTTAGGAGAGTATTCCCGTCCTAGCCACCATGGCTATCGAAACACCATTGAGCTCACTCAAGGAGCCAATATCACACCCTTGCGATCCGACACCATCCGGTTGGTGCAAAGCGGATGCGCATTCCATGGACTTCGTTCTGAAGATCCTAATCAACATCTCAAGGACTTTCTTAAAATCGTTGATTCTATAGACCTTGATGTTGCCACTCGAGAGACGACCCGATTGCGTCTCTTCCAATTCTCTCTGCGGGACCAAGCTAGTCAGTGGCTAGAACGTCAACCCGCAGGATCCATTACCTCTTGGGATGATCTCACCACTCGTTTCCTTGCTCAGTTTTTCCCACCGGGAAGAACTACCAAGCTAAGGAATGATATCTTGATGTTCCAACAACGTCAAGGCGAAACTCTCTACGAGGCATGGACTCGATTCAAGGACTTACTCCAAAAAGTCCCTCACCATGGCATAGAACTTTGGCTCCAAGTCCAAATCTTCTATGACCATATCAATCTCTCCACGAGGCAAACCATTGACCAATCGGCCGGTGGCAAGCTACGTGATCTAAGTGCGGAACAATCATGGGCTCTCCTAGAGGATCTTGCTCTTTATGACAACGAAAGTTGGAGTGATCCCCGTGATTTGAATAAAACGGTCAAGGCAATATCTTTGCCTTTGAACAATTCAAGCACTTCCGACCGTAGGATCATAGAACTTGAAGACCAAGTCAAGTTTCTCATGAAATCCTACGAGGCTCCTAAACCTTCAAGCCAAGTGAACAAAATCACTTCCTCATGTGAATTATGTAGTGGTCCCCACGACACTCGTGATTGCATGGAACTCCCCGAACAAGCTTTTGTGGACTACGCATCCTCGCGTACCGACGGAGCGGGAGACAAGTGGTACACTTTCAAACCCGAGCCAAACCATTATGGTGATTCATACAACCCCTCATGGAAAAATCACCCGAACCTTAGGTGGAAACAAAACCAAAACTCTCAACAAACCAATTCTTCCAACCCACCTAATCGTTTCCAATCAAGCGGTTCCAACTCGAACCGTACTTTCAACAACAATCCTTCCAGCAATGGTAGTACCAATAACTTTGAAGGATTGATGTCTCAATTTATGGCATCTCAAGAAGCTCGTTTAGCCAAGTTTGAAGCCGATTTCAAACAAAAACAAAGCGAGATGACCGATAAGATTGACACCTTGTTGAAAGCCCTCAATGACCGAGAAATGGGAGCACTCCCTAGCAACACGGTCAAGAACCCGAAACTAAATGTCAACGCTATTTCATCGGTTTCGTCCCCTAGTTCTTGTCCACAATATTATTCGGTCAATTCCATGAGCACGTGTTTCAAACAAACCCAAGTCGTTCCAAATGACCAAGAAGTTATGACATCCAAATTGGTCAACAACATAGTTGAAACACCTCCCACTCAAAACCTTGACGAAGAATTCAAGGAGCTCCACCTTGAAAGTCCGGTTGTTGATGTGTTGGATGAGAAGAAGCTCAAATTAGGTGAAAAAGGGACCGCCTTCGTTCAAAACAAACTACCTAAGAAGTTAGATGATCCGGGCTTATTTGTTCTACCTTGCAAGGTCGGTAATTCGGAGGCTTATGACACATTAGCCGATCTTGGATCAAGCCTTAACCTACTTCCGTTACCTCTCTACACCTCTCTAAAACTTGGAAAACTTGAAGAAACCGAGGTAATAATAGGCTTAGCGGATGGAAGTGTTGCTTACCCGGTTGGAGTAGTTAAGGACGTGTTAGTGCACATTGGAAAACTAACCATTTTAGCCGATTTCCACGTCCTTGATATGGTTAGCGACCCTACATGCCCCTTGTTGATAGGTAGAGGATTTTTGGCGACCGCTAGTGCTATGATTGATTGTAAGGAATCCAAGATAGCGGTAGGAGAAGGAGATACTTGGTCTGTCTATGATGTTAAGAAACATGCCTATGATACTAGTGAGGAACCAACACCACATTGGCTAGAATCAAATAGGAGACCATCTAGATATGGACCTTGGATTGATAGAGACTTCATAGGACCCCAACGCCCATTTTACCTAGAAGAGGACTTTGTTAACCGAACGCATTCGGTGGAGCAACTCTTGGCTAGGGACACCGAATTGGATCCATTTGAAGACCCTCTAGTTTTTAGAAAGATGATTGATTTCCTAGGAGTTTTGCCAATTAACCTAGGAATGAATAAGTGGATTTGTGAGGAAGATGATCATAAGTGGAATTGGGATAAACCACCCAAAGATGGAGATGGGTCATGGCATATCAAGGTGACATTGTATGACCCGGATGGAGAGAAGTTTGAAAAGACATATCGTACTAAGCGAACCAATAGGAAACTTCAATCCAAGCTTAACCCTAAAGACGTCCTTGATGACGAGCTCACTTACATAGGGTAGCGTGACTTTGAGTCTAGCTACAAGACTCGTTAATAAAGAAAAGCGCTTCTTGGGAGGCAACCCAAGCTTTATTTGTTTTATTTGCTTTGTGTGTTTATTTATTTGTTTGTTTGATTTTATTTGTTTCCGTATGTATGTTTAATTTTTATTCTTATTGATTCATGTTCAAAACTAAATTGTGAAAATGCTTTATTTTGTTTTTAACTTCGTCTTAACTACATATAAAGGTATTTTGCAAAAGATAAGTGTAAGGGAAATCTAAATCGGTTTATTAGAACACAAATGAACATGAATCGTAATAATAATAAATTAGCATACATATTCGTATTTGTTTGAGTCAAATGCTGGTATCGAGTCATAATGATGTTTTGCAGGATTTCCAGGAAGTAAGGTAAAGGTTTTTCCAAAAATTTTCCGGAAACTTAAAATGAAAATTTTTGTCAGGTCATTTCTGACGGCGTCAGGGGTTATAACCTGACGGCGTCAGATTTAATTTCCAGAAATTTTTGAAAGTTTTGTTTTCATAAAAAGTTTTTATTAAATCTCCAACTTATAATCTCCAGGAATCTGCAAAATTATCATTCCACAAGCATTATATCCTTATATATAGATTTTTCCCGCCGATGTTATGCAGGTTTTCGTGTTTGTTTTCTCAGGTTTAACAGGTTATTTTGGACAAGGAAATGTTTTGAATCAAGCTTGTGGCGATGCATTAGTCATGGAGCTTCTACATTACTTTGGAGGAAGATTTAACCGTGTAATTTCATTATCCACCGAACGAATCAGGGGAGTATTTGATTTCATTCTTTTACTTTTTCTTTTACATCTTGTTATTTGAACATTGGGGACAATGTTCATCTTAAGTGTAAGGGGAGGGTAAAAGTACGATTTTAGAGAATACAATTGCGCTTGATTTTTGTTTGTTTAATAATAGATGTGTAATAAAACTGAGAGAAATACTTGATTAGGGTAATTTTAGTGCCAAATTTAAAATTTTTTACAACATATAGGAGTGAAACTTTGGTCTTAATGAGCGTCTCATGGATAGGAGTTATATGACTAGCACAAAAACCGTACCACTAAAAAATTTTCCACCCCAAATATGTGAGGTTCGCCCCTAGAATTGGTAGGAAAAGCATTTATGCTATGATGTGTGTACCGGTAGCACTTAGATTCTAGAACTTGCGTTAGGACCATTCCAAGGCCACAAGTGAGACTACATTCGTGTAGTTAGATTTACTACATGATAAGAGGCATTAGGATTAACCCATTGTTTTACACCTGTGTTTTTGTTATAATTACATTGGCTACATTGGTCAAGTAATTCTCCCACACCCCTTTGCGTTGTACTCATTTTTAGTACACGATACCCCTAGTACACCCCTCAGAGCCTATCTTTTCGTTTCGACCTTTAAGCATTTTACTTAAAGGAAGAATTTGTTTACACCGCACTAAAATGTACACCCAAATCGCCTTAGCCTACCTTGTATGCACTCATTTTTAGTGCATTATTGTTACAACATTTGTTTAACCCCAAGTTAATTATCTAGTTGATTACATGGTTGCTAAGTCGAGTCATATCCTTGTACATATTGTTTTGGGACGATTGGGACTCATGGGTAAAGTACTAGTGTAATGGAGTAATGGGGAAGAACATCATTTATTACCCCCATATGTGCTAAATGTTTTAAAAGTACTCCAAGTTTTTCAATTATCTTAATTCGAGTCATTAGAATAGTTATTTGTAAAGTTATGTAAAAATTCAAGTGTAAGGGGAATGCAACGCCCCTATGATGTATTATTTTGGATGGTAGGGCAAGAGTGTATGCAAAAAAAAAAAAAAAAAAAAAAAAAAAAAAAAAAAAAAAAAAAAATCGAAAAAATCAAGAAAAAATACAAAAAAAAAAAATGAGAAAAAGAAAAGTAGAAAAAACATACGGACTACCATCCCGTTTCATTTTATGTTTGTTTTATATTTTTTGTTATTTTGTTATTTCGTTTTTAGCTTAAGATCGAGTCTAGTCTTGGCTTAGCAACATTGTATAGTACATGTAATTGATCAAGATCTTTAACTAGCCACCAGTAAAATATCCCGTATCCAACAAAACCGTGTTTTCCTTTTCCCTACACCTGACGTTATAACCCATTTAAAAGCCCTCTTTGATAGTTTATCTTAGGTGCTTACGCCTAGTGGAGGAGGTTTTCGATCCTTTCCCAAGCCTATGGTAATCTATTTGCTATGACAAGTAGTGAGAGATATTTTCCGTTTTCATTCATGAGATTTATTTTGATGACACTTGAGAGATGTGAGTATCTAAACACTATTTGTGAGGTGCTAGTTTATAATCTCCGTGCTTATTATGATTGAAGTGGAACGATTATTTGTTCTAATCACTTTTATGTTAGCATTAAATGATCCCTAACTTGTATTTTGATTAGAATAAAAGCGCATTTGCTTGAGGACAAGCAAATCTCAAGTGTAAGGGTATTTGATGAGGCGAAAAGTGTACCGCTTTTAAGGGGTCATTTAAGCCCGAAATCGTATTTATTTGATCAAATATTGCCCTAAATCGTTCCTTTTGTCATTTTAGGTACTTTTGAGGAGAAATCTGGAAAAGGAGGCATTTTGGACGTTTTTGGAGCATTAAAGTGAAGAATACGACAAAGTCTCAAAATCGGCTGAAATTTACCTTTGACGGCGTCAGAATCATCTCTTGACGGCGTCATGCCTTGGCAAGAAAAGTGGGATGTGAAATTTACTCATGACGGGCCAGTGAGTTAGCATGAGAATTCTGACGGCGTCACGCTTTAACTAAATCAAGGGCGTCACGGCTTAAATCATAAGGGGACGGCGTCACGTTCAGGTTTAGACGGCGTCAAGCCTTGATAGGCCAGAATGGATTTTTGAAGAGCTAAAGAGGGACGGCGTCAAGAAGGTCACCCGGGAACCCTAAAAGCGGCGAGGTGACGGCGTCACAATGCATAAGGTGACGCCGTCAGATCCAAAAATCTATATATAGTTTTCTAATCTTTTGTCATTAGAGAGAGCTTAGTGTGTGGAATTTTGGGATAAAACCCTAAGACGATTTTAGCTACTTTTTCAGGGCTTTTTGCCTTGAGATCTTCCATGTTTCATTGAAAGATAAGTTATCAATTAATCATTCAATATGTCTATGTGTTGTTTGATTCTATCTTATGCTTGTCTTTTGTTTAACATGTTAGGCTAATTTTATCTTGTGTTTGCTTAGATCTAATGAAACCTAGCTATTGATTATTGGTTGTTAGTGTGTTGTTAGTTGTATTGGATGATTGTTTATCTATGTTAGGCTTAAGAAAACTGGCTAACTTCCTATTCGGTAACTTGCTTGAACGTCTTAAGAAACATGAACCAAACGCGTACTAAAGGTTTTTATGGTTGTATTTAATGCACAAGCGAATTCTAGTGATCCCATGTTAGGAGCTTCCTAGCCGGCTCGACATAGGAGTGAAGTAGGAGCTTGTAGAGTTTGGGGAAGTAAGTACGCCACCCCACGAATGGTATTAAGGAATACACCCGTCATCCACGCGACTAATACACACTAATTAACCGGTAAAAGATAGTTAGGGAGTAAGGAAATCTAAGTAAACACATTTCTCTACACATAAGTTTCTCACCACTTTTCATTTTTGTTATTTTATTTTATTTGCATCCGTAGTCATTTTGGGTTAGTTGACTAGCAACTAATTCCGCCCACTCCTTCAAACCCGAGATTTTACTTGCTTTCATAAAAATATAAAAACATAAAAAAGAATCTTCCTCAACCCTTAGACCTAATTAGAGTAGCCTTTCACACCTAACGAACACTATTCCCTGTGGAGAACGATCAATCCCCCGTACTTACCACTACACTATACTACATCGGTCAGGTACACTGCCTGGTGGGGTTGTAAGCCTCTTGAGATCCCTCGAGAGGTAAAACCTGTTGTAAGGTTACAAAACCACGCACATCAAGATACCCCTAGTACACCCCTCAGAGCCTATCTTTTCGTTTCGACCTTTAAGCATTTTACTTAAAGGAAGAATTTGTTACACCCCACTAAAATGTACACCCAAATCGCCTTAGCCTACCTTGTATGCACTCATCTTTAGTGCATTATTGTTACAACATTTGTTTAAACCCAAGTTAATTATCTAATTGATTACATGGTTGCTAAGTCGAGTCATATCCTTGTACATATTGTTTTGGGACGATTGGGACTCATGGGTAAAGTACTAGTATAATGGAGTAATGGGGAAGAACATCATTTATTACCCCCATATGTGCTAAATATTTTAAAAGTACTCCAAGTTTTTCAATTATCTTAATTCGAGTCATTAGATTAGTATTTGTAAAGTTATGTAAAAATTCAAGTGTAAGGGGAATGCAACGCCCCTATGATGTATTATTTTGGATGGTAGGGTAAAAGTGTATGCAAAAAAAAAAAAAAAAAAAAAAAAAAAAAAAATTCAAGAAAAATACAAAAAAATGAGAAAATGAAAAATAGAAAAAACATACGGACTACCATCCCGTTTCATTTTATGTTTGTTTTATATTTTTGTTATTTTGTTATTTCGTTTTTAGCTTAAGATTGAGTCTAGTCTTGGCTTAGCAACATTGTATAGTACATGTAATTGATCAAGATCTTTAACTCGCCACCAGTAAAATATCCCGTATCCAACAAAACCGTGTTTTCCTTTTCCCTACACCTAACGTTATAACCCATTTAAAAGCCCTCTTTGATAGTTTATCTTAGGTGCTTACGCCTAGTGGAGGAGGTTTTCGATCCTTTCCCAAGCCTATGGTAATCTATTTGTTATGACAGGTAGTGAGAGATATTTTCCGTTTTCATTTATGAGATTTATTTTGATGACACTTGAGAGATGTGAGTATCTAAACACTACTTGTGAGGTGCTAGTATGTAATCTCCGTGCTTATTATGATTGAAGTGGAACGAATATTTGTTGTAATTACTTTTATGTTTGCATTAAATGACCCCTAACTTGTATTTTGATTAGAATAAAAGCGCATTTGCTTGAGGACAAGCAAATCTCAAGTGTAAGGGTATTTGATGAGGCGAAAAGTGTACCGCTTTTAAGGGGTCATTTAAGCCCGAAATCGTATTTATTTGATCAAATATTGCCCTAAATCGTTCCTTTTGTCATTTTAGGTACTTTTGAGGAGAAATCTGGAAAAGGAGGCATTTTGGACGTTTTTGGAGCATTAAAGTGAAGAAAACGGCAAAGTCTCAAGAATCGGCTAAAAGTTACTCTTGACGGCGTCACAATTAACATGGGACGGCGTCATGCCTTGGCAAGAAAAGTTGGATGTGAAATTTACTCATGACGGGCCAGTGAGTTAGCATGAGAATTCTGACGGCGTCACGCTTTAACTAAATCAAGGGCGTCACGGCTTAAATCATAAGGGGACGGCGTCACGTTCATGATCCGACGGCGTCAAGCCTTGATAAGCCAGAATGGATTTTTGAAGAGCTAAAGAGGGACGGCGTCAAGAAGGTCACCCGGGAACCCTAAAAGCGGCGAGGTGACGGCGTCAAAATGCATAAGGTGACGCCGTCAGATCCAAAAATCTATATATAGTTTTCTAATCTTTTGTCATTAGGGAGAGCTTAGTGTGTGGAATTTTGGGATAAAACCCTAAGACGATTTTAGCTACTTTTTCAGGGCTTTTTGCCTTGAGATCTTCCATGTTTCATTGAAAGATAAGTTATCAATTAATCATTCAATATGTCTATGTGTTGTTTGATTCTATCTTATGCTTGTCTTTTGTTTAACATGTTAGGCTAATTTTATCTTGTGTTTGCTTAGATCTAATGAAACCTAGCTATTGATTATTGGTTGTTAGTGTGTTGTTAGTTGTATTGGATGATTGTTTATCTATGTTAGGCTTAAGAAAACTGGCTAACTTCCTATTCGGTAACTTGCTTGAACGTCTTAAGAAACATGAACCAAACGCGTACTAAAGGTTTTTATGGTTGTATTTAATGCACAAGCGAATTCTAGTGATCCCATGTTAGGAGCTTCCTAGCCGGCTCGACATAGGAGTGAAGTAGGAGCTTGTAGAGTTTGGGGAAGTAAGTACGCCACCCCACGAATGGTATTAAGGAATACACCCGTCATCCACGCAACTAATACACACTAATTAACCGGTAAAAGATAGTTAGGGAGTAAGGAAATCTAAGTAAACACATTTCTCTACACATAAGTTTCTCACCACTTTTCATTTTTGTTATTTTATTTTATTTGCATCCGTAGTAATTTTGGGTTAGTTGACTAGCAACTAATTCCGCCCACTCCTTCAAACCCGAGATTTTACTTGCTTTCATAAAAATATAAAAACATAAAAAGAATCTTCCTCAACCCTTAGACCTAATTAGAGTAGCCTTTCATACCTAACGAACACTATTCCCTGTGGAGAACGATCAATCCCCCGTACTTACCACTACACTATACTACATCGGTCAGGTACACTGCCTGGTGGGGTTGTAAGCCTCTTGAGATCCCTCGAGAGGTAAAACCTGTTGTAAGGTTACAAAACACCGCACATCAATTATTAAAACCTTGAACCTGCTTTCTTACACAGATTCACTAACAAACTCTAAACTCTAATAATCGTATATCACTAATCGCATATACTTGTCTCTCTAAAACACATATATCTCTAATGCCAACCTAGGGATCCTTTTATAGGCACAAGGAAAACCCTAGTCGGTTTACAATACTTGAACGACAAGTAAATTCTAATTATAACTCTAATCTAATACGAATATTCTAGAATTACACATTAGTCCTTAAACTATTTGCATGGCAGTCCTTTAACGAGCTGCAGTACTTTAATCGAATAGCAGTACTTTGACTTGAGTAGCAGTACTTTGACTTTTATAGCCCAACAATCCTCCCCTAACTTGAATTCTACTTGCTTGATTTCAAGTTTCTTTGTATGTCTTTAACTTCAATACTTTATCTTCAAGGAAAGGTTGTTTCTTCAAACCTGACTCGTTATTGTTTTGTTATCATCAATGCAAACAGTATCTTCAATCTTCATCAGCAACAATTCTTTTCAGCATCAGATCTTTTCAGCAACTCAGCATCATATTGGCAATATGTACATCAGATCTTAAGAGTTTCATACTATTCTCATCACTTCTAGGTGTGTTAACTCCTGTGAGAGGTGAATCATTGAAAACTTAATGGATTTTGATGTCTCTTTACCAAAGCCATTAACTCTGGAGTAGCCAATGTTTAGATTTAGGAAAAACCATGGTACATTGATAACCATATGATTTTTAGCAAATCATCAGCTATCAACGGATTTGAGTAGTCTTTACCAAATAGCCGTTTGCTTTTGGACTAGCTAGTTCTTTTAGTACAATCACTACCATGGTGAACTAATTACCATATAATGGTTTTCCACAGCCTTTACCACAAAGCCATTATCTTGTGGGCTAGCCAACTCTTCACTAATATAGATATGGTGAGTTGAAAACCATACAATTTTTAGTAAATTGCCAACTAAAAACGGATTTGATAATCACATCAGAGCCGTACCCTCATGATGAGTCAAACTCTTTCTTGTTTATTAAACATGGTGAGTTGATTACCATTTGTTGTGTAGTACAAGTACTAACACCATGCTGTTGCTTTCAAAACCATTTGTTGCTGTTTAATCTTTGTGCTTCAAAATGTTTTTGCACTTATCAAAAATTACTAATTTTATCAAAAGACTTTACTGGTTTTATGCTGCAAGCAGTACTTTGAGAAAGTACTGTCTGACCAGCAGTACTTTGAAGAAAGTACTTTATTTTTCAAAAGATTTATATAATAATGAAATCATACCAGTAGTTATGCATTAATCTTCAAATTCAGTAGTCCACTTGATGAATAATTTTATGACCATCAATGCTACTTCATCCTCTTGTTCCACTTCCATTCCATGCTCTAGCATTCTGATCATCAGATCTCTTGTGAGTGGATATCTTTGTTCTGCTAGCATATGAATCATAGTGCCATCTTCTAACTCTAAAACATGTATCCCAACTGATCCAAAGAATCTCCATCTGTTAATCTCCCAGTTGTCTTGATTTTCCCACAAAGCACTGTCCTTAGACTCCTCTGTGTCCCAGATTGTTGTGAGATCTCCTAACAATATCAAACCTACTCCTTGTGGTGGAATATGCTCAAAATAAGTTTGCACTTGGAGATATAACTGAAGCATATCATCTCTATCAATCAGATGTAGAATATCCCATAATGAATTAAACACTCTAAAACTTCCATCTAGTCTATGAAAGATTAGATAATCTCCTTCTTTAGATTCTACAACTGAAAAAGTAGATATCTTGGACTTCTTATCAGAATCTTCTTTCAATTTTGGATTCTCAAAGTCAACAACTCTAAGATAATTTCTGAGCTCATCAACTGTGTCTGTTCTTAATTCAACAGCTTCCTTGAACTTCTTTGATGGCTGTTCATCAGTGACTCTTTTCCTCTTTGAGCTTCTTGTAGCAGCTCTTTCCTTTCTTTTATCTTCAAGCTTGTCATCTTCAAAAGAAATAATGCCTGCAAGATCTCTTTGAATAGCTTCTCTAACAGCATCATACAGATCCTTCATCTCTGTATATGTCAATCTAACTAAACCTGTGTATCCTTGACCTTTCAGATAAGCCATCATATCATTCCTTTCTCTAGCTTTACTAATTGGCCTTCTTGATTGAACATTCTTTCTTGATTCTTCAGCATCTATCTCTGCTTGTAATATTCTAGCTGCTTCCTCATTTTTGGCAACCTGAATTTGTCTTAACTGTGCCAATGTCATCTTCTTCTTCTTCTTTTCTACCAAGATCCCTTTGCCTTTATCTTTTGGATCGATTTCTTGTGCAGGTTGAGAAGAAGTATGATGTTGTTGTTCAACCTCATGAATACTAATACCTCTTTGACTTGACATATTAAGCATGATATCAGCAATTGTTTCATCATCACTGTTAGTATGAGCTATATCATCTTCTTCCTGAGCTGGTTTAGAAGGACCTACTTCCTCTTGAACTTGAATTGAAGGACCAATATCCTCTTCAAAATCTAAGGTTCTAGGTATAACAATGAATTGCCTCTCAGTACCTTGTTGAGCAGTACTTTCTTGAGCAGTACTTTCAGCTTCAGCTCCTTCTAAGTTTATTTCCTCAGTATCACCACTTCTCACTTCAACTGTAGCTTCTTCCAAATTTATTTGCTCTGTTTCATCACTCTTCCTCTCAACAGTATCTTGAGGAATATCTTTTGGTGGTGTCCTCTGAGTATCATCCATAAATCCAGCATCTTGTTCAAAATCTTGTTCAAAACCAGCATCATCTTCATTCAAATTCTCTAAATTCCTCCCCATTTGGAATGAAGAGTGCTTCTTAGACTTTTTCTTCTTCGAAATCTTTGTAGGTATCCTACCACTCTTCTTCTGAGACTTCACCCATAATCTATGGTGTTGAACTAGTGGCCAAACATACCTCTTCAATCTCTGAAACTTAGTCTTTAATTTGTCTATCTTAGCAGCTTGAGCCTCACTCTCCTTCTTCAGCCTCTTTAACTCCCTTGTTAAAGCATAATTGTCCAATTCTACCTCTTCTTCTTCAAATTGCTTAGACACATTTGTGGAAGAATCATCAATAGGAGATGGTGGATTATTCATACCTTGGTCTGACTCCTCATGAGTAGGAATGTCCATAGGAGCAGTACCTTCCCTAGTAACAGAATGTGGAGAAGCAGTATGTTGAGAAGCAGTGGGTTCAGGAATACTAACTTCTCTAGAAACTGGAGACTCTTGGCTTGCTGACTCAGAATTTGCGTCTTGCTCTTGCTCTTGCTCTGCATCTCTAACAACTTGTGCAACTCCCAATATATGAGCAGTCAAAGGTGTGTTGGTTCCAGAAAACTTTGCACTTTGTTTAGATAGAAAAGTAAATACCTTTGATGGAAGTTTGACAGTGGGTAGAAAACTTTGAGGTTTAGGGACATCCTCAAGTTGATTGTTCAAGAATAACTGAACAAACCTTGGATACATCAAAAATGGTGAACCATTACTAATATGTGTAAGCATACCATCCAGAATGAGTCTTGAAAAATTGAATCTTCGATCGGTAGCTAAACCCACTAATGCAGATGCAATATTTTGACCAAATTGATCAAAAGAAGTACTCTTGGGACTCAAACAATGAAGTAGAACATGAATTAGGTACTTCCAATGAGAACAAAACAAAGGCTTTTGAAAAGTAAGCTTCGTCAGATCGCCTTCATAACCTAAATCACTTAAAGTGTCCCAAAGCACTTGTTTTTCAAAACGAACAGCCCCCCCTTCATCATCAAACATCAACACATCCCTAATCGTGGCCTCAGTAATCCTAATAGCTCGTCCAGCAACCGTAGCCCTAATCAACGAATCACCTTCTTTCGTTGCAGTAGCCCAAAATTCTTGCATCCAGGGACCAATAACATCAGGGTCAACTAAAATAGAGTAGTTGATGGAAGACCCAGTTAAGAAATCAATGATCGCATGAAAATCAAGATTATCCCTTGTCTTGTCCAAATTAGCGATCATATTATGTTTGCTAACAGTAAGGCGATTAGCCATGATGAGTTGGTAGAGAAGAATTCGCTTTGAGTGTGTGTTTTGATAAAAAGATTGTGGTGTAAAAGCGAATGAGGGATCTTAAATACGTAAAAAGGCGGGGAAATAGGAGTGAGTTTCTTTAAATAGGATGAAAATAAATCAAACTCTTAATAATAAAGTTACCGTTTGGAATAAATTTATTATCTCCGCCGTAAGGAATTAATTAACCGTGAGCCCCACAATTTTTTGACCGTTGGAACAGTACGTCCACGTAAGCAGTACGTTGAAGCAGTACGTTGCTGAAGCAGTACTTTGAGCAACAAAGCAGTACGTTCCATCTTGTTATCCACAATCGATACTCCAAACTAAAACCAAGAACTTGTAAAAGATTCATGCGTAAGTTCTAACTAATAGCTAATGTTGCCTCCCCTCAAATACAACATATAGGCTAAACTAAACTATTAAAATCAATACTTTCATTAAGACCGAATAGAAAGTATACTAACTAATACTAAAGCCTCCCCTCAAATGTAGCCTAGTAGTTAATCATCCCAATGCTCACAACTAAGTGGTTGAATCTTGAAACATCAAATCCCTTAGTGAGTAGATCAGCTACATTATCATCTGTGTGAACCTTAACCACATTTATAAGCCTGTGCTCATAACAATCCCGAATAAAGTGATGCCTAATCTGAATATGCTTGGTCTTGGAGTGATAAACAGGATTTTCACAATGCAGATGGTACTCTCATTATCAATGTTGATAGGAGTATTCTTGAAATTGAATCCATAATCCAAGAGTTGATTTTGCATCCACAAAACTTGTCCACAACAGCTTGCAGCAGCAACATATTCTGCTTCAGTAGAGGAGGTTGCAGCAATGGTTTGCTTCTTACATTGCCAGGAGACTAATCTTCTTCCAAGATATTGACATCCTCCTGAGGTTGATCTTCTATCATAGTTATCCCCTGCATAGTCACTATCTGAAAAGGATTCTAAGTGAAAAGGTGACTCCTTAGGATACCATAATCCTAACTTTGGTTGATGCTTGAGATATCGAAAAATCCTCTTGACTGCATACATATGGGAAACCTTGGGTGTAACCTGAAATCTTGCACATAAGCAAACAGCAAACATGATGTCAGGTCTTGATGCAGTTAAGTACATAAGACAACCAATCATAGATCTGTAAAGCTTGACATCCACAGCTTGTCCATCTTCATCCTTGCCTAGAGGTTTATTTTTATCAATGGGTGTGGTGGCAGGCCTGAGATTTGGAAGATCAAATCGTTTGAGTATGTCTGCAACATACTTTT
Source organism: Artemisia tridentata subsp. tridentata (assembly GCA_021014915.2). Lineage (NCBI taxonomy): Eukaryota > Viridiplantae > Streptophyta > Magnoliopsida > Asterales > Asteraceae > Artemisia > Artemisia tridentata. The sequence goes on along the minus strand of CP139509.1, from coordinate 57,300,504 downwards.
CTTGGTTAATGAAGATTCCATCTCTTGTTTGTCTAACTTGAAGACCCAAAAAGAAGGTTAATTCTCCCATAGAACTCATTTGAAACTCCTTCTGCATAAGATCTTCAAATTCTTTCACCATAGACTTCTTTGTGGCTCCAAAGATAATATCATCCACATAGACTTGGACTAACATAATATCTTTCTTATCCCTCTTGATGAACAAAGTCTTATCAATTGCTCCTCTCCTATAGCCATGTTGTAATAGAAAATTCGAG
>CP139509.1:57281381-57300147 GCA_021014915.2 Artemisia tridentata subsp. tridentata | reverse complement strand
CAACAGCTTGCATGTATTGGCTATAAGTTAACATATACCTATCCTTCCTAAAACAATCAGGTACGTAGTCCTCAACCATTTTATTCAACTTAAAGATACACGCAATGGCATGGGTACAAGGCAAACCTGAAAGCTGCCACATTCGGCATGAGCATTTTCTATTTGGCTCGTCAACCTTGAAAGCATCACAGCCCTTCCTAACTTCAAATTTGTTTCCACCAGTTGGTATCACATGCCAAAACCTACGAAAGAATAAGTTCAATACAGTATTCATATTCAATATGTTTACAATTTTTGGACATATTATAAAAGATTTGTGTTAACATAAGTTTACCTTTGTTGATCCTTAGACATTTCCAATATCTTCTGAATGTTTGGACATATGCCACCGGTCCATTTCTCCATCAACGATCGCATAGTATTCATTCTCTCCATTACAATCACTCTCATTGACTCCAGCATGGTTATAATTGGTTTGTGTCGTACACTTACCAAGACTGAGTTGAAGCATTCGCTAAAACCATTCTCCACTGCTTCACAACAAACGCCTTCCCTGAAAAATGCTCGTGACCAGCTCTTAGGATCTTTTTTCAACAAAAAGTCATGTGCTTTCGGATTCGCTCTCTTGATTTTGTCCATAATCTTGTTATGTTGCTGCTTGTATGACGACTTTGAAGCTGCGCAGAAAAGGCCTCTAAATTCAACACCGCTGAATTATTTTCTAAAGCCTTCGTATATGTGCCTAGCACATTGTCGATGCTCAGCTAGTGGCATAACATCCTTCACAGCTTCGATCAAACCCTACGAGAAAAAATAAAATGTATATTATATTAAATTATATAGCATTGACCATATTGATTAAGAATACAAGTTTCATTCATGACACGTAATAGATGTACCTTGTGTTGGTCAGACATTAGTGTCACACCCTGTCCATTAGGTATCTCCAAGTCATCACCCAGTAAGTTCAAAAACCAACTCCAGTTGTCTTTGTTCTCGACAGTTACAACTGCCCATGCCATGGGGAATATGTGGTTATTCCCATCCCTACCTACTGCTGTCAGTATCTCTCCCTGATTGGGTTTCTTTAAGAAACAACCATCTAAAGCAAGAATTCTACGACAACCTAATTTCCAACCTTCCTTCAAACCATTGAAACAAACATACATTCTGTCAAAGTAAGTCTTTTCATCCGGATTAACTGTCACACCTATTTTGACGGTACTACCTGGGTTTGACTCTACTAGCGTCCTTGCGTATGACCTAAGCATACCATAATGATCTTCGATAGTGGCATCCATTTCATTCAATGCAAAAATCTTGGCATTCTTACACTGCGTACGTGTTACTTTGCATTTGTATTTCTTAAATACTAGTTCTGCTATTTCATTTAAAGTGATTCTAGGATTCATCCTAATCTTATCACCGAATGCCCTTCCTAACCATTTAAAAGTTACTAGTCTCCCGAATTCAAAATTTCTAACACATGTGTGGGTATCACGTAAAGATATTACCTGAAATGTACCTTCCCCTTTCAACATCTTTCCAAAACACCTCCAAGGGCAATCCCTGTTTCCAGCTTTCTCAGAAGGCCATTTCTTGAAATTAGCACGCTTGCCCTTACTTGGATCCCTAAGATTCTGTTTCCGTTGTCCACATCTAGCTATCACATCCTTTTTGGTGGTCCGCTCAAGCCACAGTGAATACCCGTTTGCCAATGCATAATGTGTCAAGCACTCTTTAAAACTGTCAGCATCTGGATACTTCTCTCCAAGCTTTGAAGAAAAGAAAACAAGAATTAAAGTCAGAAGTTTGTAATTTACGCATAATAAACCTGGTACGCATAACAAAATAACAAAAAGTGTTTAATAAACCTTTGGTTTCTTCAATCGCCAGTGAGTTTGGTCATCATGAACCGGGTAGTTGTCATCAATTTTACATTTCTCGACAGCGGCAAATGGGTCTGTTATGCCAACTCCAGTACCCCTTAACTTGTTCAATAAAGTTGCCATGTGCTTCCGATGCTCCTTTACTAACGGGGCTAAATTAATTGAACCAAAAGTGTCTGAGTCATCAGAAGACTCATCACGATGTTCCTCTTCTTGATCTTGATCATCAGTGTTAGTGTTAGTGTGTTTGCGCTCAAAGTAACGCTTTCTCAACTGAATGGCCTCGTCTTCCCCATTACTTAAATAATCAAACGACTTATCAGAATCAACCGACGACTCGTAAGACTCATAGGAAGAATAGTCGTTATCAGTCGCATCAGCACCAGTATCATAGATGTCTTCACTATCACTTTCTGATGGCAACGGATTGGTGTTCTCCCTTATGTTAATACCAGAACCCCGACGAGTATTCTTTGGAGACTTTGATTTAACCTTGTCTTTTGCAGTCATAACAGATTTGCCCTTATCTAGTTTATTTTGCCTGGCAAGAACAACTTCATCAATGTTTTGATGTGAACCATCCTGATCATTAATTTCCTTTTCAACCATATTCTCCACCACCTCATCAGTAGGATGTTCTGGCTGTAAATCAGCACTTTCCCCGACATTGTTCTCCTGACTATCCCCCGTAACTACATCAGGTTCTTGATATCCTACATGGGTAACCTCAATAACCTCATCGTCAACTACATTGTCCCCTCTCTCATCCGGATCAACACCGTACTCCTTATACACCTCTTCCTCACTAAGGAACGGATAATCGTAAGCATGCTCATCTTCATGATTCCACACTCTATAAAATGTAACCTTTCCCTCAAAGTCTTTTCTAAGTGGCCTATTCTTAAACGGGGGAGATGACCTAAGGTATGGACTATGTGATTCTTCATCAGCCCACGCAATCAACTCATCAACAGACAAATCAGCTGCATCCTTTTTTAGCTTATCACGTTGCATTTTTTTTTGATGTAACTTCTGAGTCTGAACTTTCTAAACACAAGTTGTGGTGGTAATAAGGTGCTAAATTTTGGGGGGAATGGGCAACAAAGACTTCAACCTGGTTATGGCGTTTAGCATGATCATACAACGCATGCACATCCACATCCCTTTCTATTATTTTCAATCCCCCACTTTGAATATCTAACCCAGGAATGCAATAATACAAAGCCCATATATTTTGCCTCACCTTAGCAACTAACAAGTCCAACAGTGGACTAAACATTATCCTGTCAGACGATGAGGCTTCCATTAGTAACTCCCTACCGTAATCGTACCTTAACGGGTCATACATAAAGACACCATTGTAGTTTATTTTGAAAACCACATCAAGTGGTATTGCCATTATATACGACCTGTTAAAAAAATATATATATTTAGGCATAATAAAAAAAATCGGGATACCTCCAAAAAAAATTGTAAATTATCAGTTAAATTTATACTAGTGGGGTATGATAAAGGTAAGAAGAAGTTAAAATAATGGTGGAATGTACCTTATGTTCCCTCTAATTATTGAATTCACAATTCAATTGGCTGATTATAAATTGCATATGAGTTAGGGTTTGGACCACAAAAAGATGTCAGTGGGTTAAAAAGAAGATTGTGTGGAAGAAAATGAGGATAAGATGGCAACTATATCTTCAACTAATATGAGTAGGATAATTGAGGAGTGTGGTGGGGTAAGAAAGGAGTGTGCCAAAATGCTGAGATGGATTAAACAAAATACTGAATTGATAAAGAAACTTGTTACCGGCTGTGAAAGTCAAGACCTGCGTTTTTAAATCAATTTCTAAGAGATTGGGTGTAAAATCGGTCAAAATTTTAGTTGGCTGCGTGAAACAAGTTATTTCGTAAAGTTTCATACGTTTATAAAGATTTTGCCCTAAATTTATCTAGTACCTCAGTAATCTGTAGAACAACATCATCTTTTTTAAGGTACTTGCCAAGCAACTTTGGTGCAAGATCAAGTGCATCTATTTGGTAAAATTCAGGACCCAATATTTGGCTTTTTTCCAACACAAATGTTGGTTTTGATTCTTGTAAATTTATATCAAATTTGATTTTAGATTTGGTTTTTGATTTTTGGGTCTTTAAATTTGGTTTGACTTTTAGTATTTGAGATTTAGGATCACTTGTGGAGCAGTTTATGGGTTTTTTAAAGGGTTTAATTACTCGATTGAATCGTTTTGTGATCTTCATTTTGCAATTGAAACAAGGGTGGTCAAAGAGGGTTTGTTTGGCGGGTGTTTAAAGATGGGAATTCTAACGATAGTTTTCGTCTTTGCAAGATCATGATCGTAAGATCGGATCGGGATCAGTCCTACTATAATGTCATTTTTTAATGATCTTTGTAATATTATTCAAATCTACAAATTATTATATATTATAAACACGAAATTATATGAATGTTCCATGAAAATGTTGTCATAAATTATGAATATGGAATGTTTAAGAAGAATCACATGTTGTTTCTTAAATTATATAAAAACATAAACCATGAATTTGTAGTTTTTTTAGTTTGCAGTTCGAGAAAAGTAAGATCGGATCGGAGTAGATCTTAAGATCCTATGGTCAAGATCGGGATCCTATAAGATCTTAAGCTTATCAAGATCCTACGTAGGATCCACATCGTTTTTGCTTTGTAGAATCGTAAAATCGTAAGATCCTAAGATCATGATCGGGATCCTAACTCGAACAAATATGGGATGTTTGGAAACGGACATTATTTCATAAGTTAACAACATTTTTGGTTCTTGTGGTTTGCCGGGTATTTCACTTTCAGTCCAAATTTTGAAAAAGTTTTGGGTTTGGTCCAAATGTGAAACACCCGTTTGAGGTTTGGTCCAATTTTAAAACTTCTTTAGTTTGATTGTTAAATATCAGGGCATTATTGTCTTTTCAAATGTTTTATTAAAGAAAACAAAGTGGGGACCATACCTCACCACTCAAAAACTCTTATACCGGAACACTCATTTCTTTTTCACTTTCACCTCACAGCACCCAAATAATCTTTTATAATTCATAACCACCAACCACCATCACAATTCGGCCAAGATCCGGAATCAACAACCACCCATTCCACTATTCCACTATACCATATGAACAAGATATATGTAGTTAACTCATCTCTTTTAAGAAAAACAATAACTTATAAAACCAAACCATCCGAACAAGATACAACAAAGAAACTAATAAAACCCGTACTCGATGGAGACCCGATCCTCAAACCCGATTTGACCGGGGAATCCTCAAACCCGATTTGACCGGGGATGTGGATGGGGATGGGAAATCCCCGAATTTTGTAATCGGGTATGGGGCGGGGATGAGGATAGCATCAATCCCCGAACCCGACCCCGATTTTTTTAATTTATAAATACATGAAAATTATATATATCCATATAACATTTACTTTTATATGTATATATTTTTTATGAGCATTGATATGTAATATATATGCATGTGTGATATATAGATGATCAAATAGGTTTAAAAGTATAAACAATTAAACACTAATTACTATATATTACTTAACCAATGTTTTGTCCGAATACAAACATAAATAGCATGTTGGTCTTATACTCTTATATTATATGTGTTGTCTTAGTATCTATGATGATTTAAAGTTAGATTAACAATATAACTAATTTAAGTATGAGTGATGTACGTTTCTTAGAAGACCTTGATAGTCATTCCTGCGGCATTTCTTTTCCTGCGGCAGGTTTTAGTTGGAAGCTGGGTTATGAGTGGAGAGTATTTTGTACTTAGAAGACCTTGATAGTCATTCCGGATTAGAGATGACTAGAAGAGATTATTTTTAGACTTAGTAGTTATTGAAATTCTCATTTGTAACCTTGTAGTTTCAGATTCTTCCTTTGTAACCTTTGATATTCATTTTGTATTATTTATGCCATATGCTTGTGTTTGCTTTGATATGTCACCATAACGTAATACTTCTACCCTTATCGGGTTAGGGTGTTACACGCATGTAATCAAGTTCAGTCAAGATAGCCACCTATGTTTAATTATTGTACATTTGAGTCACTGTAAGAAAAACAATAACGACTCCCGAATATTCCTCAACATATGATATGGTTTGTTCCTTAGAATATGCTATATGCTAAAATATATTCTTTAGCTTCTTAGCCTATAAAAAGTGTGTGTATTCCTTTGTAAGCATTAGTGAATCATCCACCAAAAACCCTCATAACCATTATCATTGTAAAAATCCAAGCTTCCGCAGTTGTTATAAAAGATGTGTTTAAGTACTTGTACTTTAAAGTTTTAGTTTTTAAACTTTGGTACAAGATAAAAATTATGGAAACGTAATTTTTATCTAGCGTTGAAACGGGTTTTAAGGTCGTCCAGCTTTGTAATCTTCTGACTTGTTTGTTTGTTTGTTGTTTCTGATTAATTATGAGATGCGTTTCTTTCGATCGATCATATAAATTCCAAACCCAAAATGCATCAATTCAAAGTACTAACATATAGGATTTGGGGTTTCCGTGAGCAATATTGTTTTCACTTGAACTCAAGAAACCTATCACAGTTGTTGCAAACAAGTATTGTGCAAACTCGCACGTTGTGGCGAGAATTTTAATTGGCATAGTTTACAGGAGCTATATTCGCAAAAAGATGCTACGTAATAATTATTATATATTTTACGATATGTAAAAGGAAAGTTTAATGACGAAGATAGAAAAAAAGAAAGTTTAATTATTACTAAACTATAACAAAGTTGAAAAGTTTGTTGCTATTTTTTTTTCACATTAACCCCGTATTTATTAAACAAACAACATATTATACAATCATTTATTTATTTCGTACTTTGGTTCCAAACAAATAAAACCAAATCTTATTCTAAACTTGCTTACAAACCAAACACGTATTTACATATAGTAGTATGCACATATATGATCTTATTTTCGAAATTGAAAAGTAACCCACCTCATCGTAATAAAATGCCCTAGAACACCAACAAAGAACTCTTGATATCATAACCCATCTTTTCGAGATTAGGGTTGATGGCAAACTGAATCATGCGTGGTGGGCCACAAGCCAAAGCCAAAGTATCTTCAGAAAATTCTGGGATATGTTCTCTCATGATGTCCTCATTAATGTGCCCTATACTGTATTTCCACCCTTTGCGTATCGATTCTGAAATAACATACCATACTGTCACCCTATCTTGATACTTCTCAGCCCATGCATCTAATTCACCTCTCAATAATATATCGTCTTCTGTATGATTAGCATAGACCACATACATCTTTGTCTTGTCCTCTGGATCCTTCAAGATCGCCTGCATCACTTGATATATGGGTGTAATACCTGTCCCACCTGCAAACATAGCTAGTTTTGTGGCAAACTTTTGTTTACCATGTACAGAAAATGTTCCCTTTCCCATGTACTCGATATGACCGGATGGACCTTTGATTTCAATTGAAGAACCTATAGACATTGACTCGAGATACTGCGACATTAGTCCTCCATTTGGGAACTTCGGATCAACACCTTTGAAGTAGATTTTAACTAGCAACTCAAAGTATCCAACTTCATCAATGGCACTTATTGGTGTGTATGCTCTCATGCATAGCTTGTCGTCAATTCTAGCGCATAGGAAGATGTGTTTACCAACTGGTAACCCGAGAACTTGATCTGGTGATGGGAGGGCAAAACGGAATAGTCTTGCATCATGAGAAACCAATGTTTTAGAGATGAGTTTACATGGGATTTTTTCACGAGAGATTAAGGTTATGTTTCTTGTAGGTGCACCATGGGCCGAGTTATTTGGTGATGATGCAGCCGAGTTGGAATTATAACCCGTGGTTATGAGTTCACCAATTCGGCATTCTTCTAAGAGCGTCTTGGACTTTTCAGAATTATGGATATCATCAAAATCTTTAGTGCAGTCGGTTCCAGCATTGATAAGTATGCTGTCAATGCCACCGGGATGTTTTTTGAGGAAGGACGTGCAGTCGTAGACATGACCATGGACAACAATCCAAGCAGAGTCCGCAGAGTTGTGTTTCTCGACATCAGACATTGAGAAGGTTTTTGAAGTTGTGTTCATGGAAGGGGATGAAACACTCTTCTTGAGGGTTGGGGTTTTTCGCGAGCCATCCATCCACCTGACTGATTACCTGGTTGAGTAGGGTGTTCAAATACGATACCGATTTCTCCCTTGTGTGGTTTGCACATGTTGGTCTTCACTCGGAACCAACAATTGTTGATCATACCCTGTATATATCATATGTATATGATCAGTTTTACATGAACATATAGTCAGCATAACATTACGTTTTATCTGTCAATGATTCATTTAATTACTCATGATCAAAAGTAGAAAGTATAATAAGCTGATTAGTGTAAACATGATTGACTTAATAATTAGATAGCAAGTGTTATAGTCCATACCAAAATGACAAAAAACAATTTTATATGCACCACAAATAGACTGCTGCGTGATGTTAACCAGCAAATTAATGTCACTACATTTTTTTAACCAGTAAATTTCAGTGTAGCTATGTTAAGAACTAGGAGACCTTCTTTTCAATTTTTTTAAGAAAATAATATTTATACTAATTATTAAATGCAGAAAAAGATCTCAGAATAGTATTCAACTTGCGTGTCTGAGTTTTTGCTGTTGATCTGTTGATGTATTAAAAAAGTACGTTTTCACATGATATATGGCTACTATAAATATGACCATTTTAAATGACGAAAAATCAAGTAATTACCAGTAGATTCCAATTCAGTTTTTCGGGTTGTGTGTTTAGGGTCTCATCCCATGATCGGACTGCAATCTCTTTGGCATTAAGCAAGTCCAAAACCTCAACCTCGAGTGACCAAAAACACCAGCACCAATATTTCCCGTACTTGTTTGGTTTCTCCTTATGGTCCAAGCTGCATACACTCCATTTTACACCTCCATCCATTGTTACCTCCACACGAGTCACTTTTTTACCACCCCCTGCAACCATTTGATGTTAAATGTTAGTTTAATTAATAAGAATATGATTAAACCACTATGTGTTTGAAAACTCAACTCTAGTTAGTAACTTAGCATTGACACTCAAACCCTGGGGACTAAAATATCAAACTAAATATGAGTAATTAGTTTCGAAGCATGACATATAATCATAACTTTGACATCTAAAGAAATAATATTATGTTTAGATAGATTCTCGTTTGTTTTGATATTAAAGTGAATCTTTACATCGGCTGACTAATAATAATTACCAGAATAAGCAAAGCCCCTTATGGTGTAAGGCTCCTCAATGGTCCGTGCATTAATAGGCAGTATCTCTTGATGGCATGGTGTTGTAATCACAGAATTTATGTTCAGCTGGTAGATGACGCTTTCTGGTTTATACCACCAACCTGCACATAATTAACCATATACTATACAATGTTATGACAATCTTTCATCTGCCTATATACTGATTCAAGTCGTTTTATGTTACCTGTTCTTACTTGTTGAGCCAAAAATAATAAGAATAATAAATTAAAAAAAAAAAAAAAATCTAATTTCATAAATGTGTCACATATTCTATTTAGGGAGAAAAAAAAATGCAGCATATTTATCACTAGCTAGTGTAATTTTTATGTAGATACCAAGAGAATTCACACAGTAAATGTGTTAGTATTCTTTTGTTTTTGAAAGGATTGTGTTTTAGTATTGTTGTTCAAAAATATTTCAAGAAATTACCTTCTGAATTGGCTAGCTCTTCATCGACGTATGATGGAAACGCACGGTTGTCTTTATGGTGGTAAAAATTTTCGGACTCTAGCGTCGTTACTATGATACGTTTTAGCCACTTGACCATTCGACCGCCAGTGAATCCAGGAAGAATCATTCTCACGGGGAATCCGTGATCAGGGGCCAAATTTTCACCATTTTGCATATAGGCCAATATGATATCTCTTGCTGGATCCATTGCCATCTCGATTCTTATGCTAGTTTCGTATTTTGAACCACCGCCTCCAGGGAGATCTTCTGCTCCCTCGAAGCACACATATAGTGCACCTTTTTTTCGACTGTAAATCCCACATCTTTTTAAGATTTGGAACAATGGAACCCCTTTCCAAACTGAGGTTGATATAGCACCCGCGCCCCAGTTATACCCTAAGGTCTGCTTTGTCATATTCTGTTCCTTCCTACGATTTGCAGAGCAAACCAATGTCACTGGGAGTTCCCTAGAAGGAAAGTCTTTGACAAGCTGGGTCATGGTGAAACTAGCAGGTCGTTTCACCAAACCGCATATTTCCACGGTCCAGTCCTCCCATGTGGCATTAGGGACTGGACCGTGGTTTCGGACATAATGAATAGGGGCAGGGGTAATAAACCCATGTTGCATAAGTTTATTCATTGGTGGCTCGGAGTTGAATGGGTGCTTTCCCGTGAGTCGTATCATTGATGGATTGCGCTTGATCCAGTGATCTGCCGTGCCCACGTCTTGTGAGTCAAAAATGGAACTTTCCATCTCGGAGTTGGCCTTTTTTATGAAATCACTATAGTCAACCTCGTCTTCCTCATCATCACTCGAATCGCTCTTATAGTTGACAATCTTCTTATAACCGGACTCTAGCGTCGTTACTATGATACGTTTTAGCCACTTGACCATTCGACCGCCAGTGAATCCTGGAACAATCATTCTCACGGGGAATCCTTGATCAGGGGTCAAATATTTACCATTTTGCATATATGCCAATATGATATCTCTTGCTGGATCCATTGCCATCTCGATTCTTATGTTAGTTCCATATTTTGAACCGCTGCCTCCAGAGAGATCTTCTGCTCCCTCGAAGCACACATATAGTGCACCTTTTTCCTGGCTGTAAATCCCGCATCTTTTTAAGATTTGGAACAATGGAACCCCTTTCCAAACTGAGGTTGACATAGCACCCACCCCCTGGTTAAACCCTAAGTTCTGCTTTGTCATATTCTGTTCCTTCCTACGATTTGCAGAGCAAACCAATGTCAATTGGAGTTCCCTAGAAGGAAAGTCTTTGACAAGCTGGGTCATGGTGAAACTAGTAGGTCGTTTCACTAAACCGCATACTTCCACGGTCCAGTCCTCCCATGTGGCATTAGCGACTGGACCGTGGTTTCGGACATTATGATTATAGCTAGGAGAAACTAAGGAAAGAACACCAGCATGTTCATGGTGAAATTGTTGGTATTCGACAGGGGGCGCCATAGGTTTATATATATAAAAAGTTTGGAAATAAAAACGTTGGAAATATATTGTTTCTCAGTTTCCCTGTTTGGTTTGCATTAGCTATGCCAGGAAATTAATGAGACACAACTTTGATTAATGCACACATGCACTTGGATATATTTATACTCTCATTTTCGTAAAAACTGTGACAATTACTTTATACAAGAAAGGCATCAAAGATGGTTTTCGCTTTTGGTTATGGTTTCTATGAAAGCTTGATTCTTTGGAGAAAGTTTGCATTCCCAGCATGATTAGATAAAGTATATATCTTTGTATATTTGCTTTTGTTGAACATTGTTTACTTGATTCTTAGGTAACTTTTAGGAGTTCCTCCCCCAATTGGATTTCATCTTAGAAAAAATTCGTCTTTCATATTAAAGAGGAATTTTACCCACGCTCAGCTGCGGGGCACGGGTTTTGCGTTAAAAGGGTTAGATTGTTTTAATATCTCATTTAAGTCGATTTTAGTTTTTACCTACAAATTTTTTTAAACATAACAAATAAATTTTAAGTAATAATCTATTAATATTAAATTGTTTAGCTATTTATAAAATGATTAGATTATCTCTATTTATTTTGTAAAAGATGTGGTTGCCTGGTCAATCTTGAACCTTTTTACCCTTTTGCTTAAATTTTATAATAAGCATTATACATTAGTTGTTGCTGCTAAACATGAAATGGATTTAAACTTTTTGCTAAGAACCAACTGTTTAGAAAAATAACTTAGGCAGTGTTTCTTTTTTTTATTAGAACATCTGATTCGGTATGGAAGCATATAATATTATTTATTTTTTGATTTTGGGCCCACAGATCCCTTAATTCGTCTGAATCTATAGAGGGAAAATAATACACTCCTCCACAAACAGACCCTCTAACAGATGCGGGCCCCACCATCTTTATTAGCATCTGAAAAAAGAAACACTGCCTTAAACTTTTAAGGGTTGTTTAGTAAATTGTGTGACTTGTCTTATAAATTTGTTTAGAATAATTAGGAAAACTATTCTATGACGGTTTGGTTAGTCTATAAATAGGGAGCATTAGCATTAAAATTATTTGTATCATTTGAATTAGAATTTGGTACATTTTGAATTAAAATTTTTGATACCTTTGGTTTTGTATTTGGTTTGGTTATTTGAATAAAACTTTTGCTTCGTTTGTCGAATTTGTTATTTGTTTTGTACTTTGATTACCAACAAGTGGAATCCGAGTTAAGTTCATTAGCTATGAAGAAAAAGAAAAGAAAAAAGTTTGGTTCGTTTGGTTTGAAGAATTGTTTTTTGATTGATCGTTGTTTGCTGACTTCGGGATTAAAAATTAATAATCTGGTGGAAAAGTTGATCGCTGTTTTGGAGTGAATTTATTTGGGTTTTTTGGTTAGCAGTGGGCTATATCCGATTCTTTGAACTGAAGCATAAAACTACAAATCAACCAAAAAAATGGTGTGGAAATTTATTTAGTGAATTACGATATCGATAAAAAAAAAAAAAAAATAAATAAATAAAAAATAAAAAAAAAAAAAAAAAAAAAAAAAAGGCTCAAGAGCTCGAGCAGGGGCTTTATAAGCATGAGGTTGGCTCCTTGTATAGTTTGAGCTCAACATTTGCAGCCATGGTCTTTCGATGCAAATATAAAAATCTTATTCCCTCCGTCTTAATTTATTTGTCAGGAGAGAGAAAACACAAAGTTTAATAAAAGTGGGCCACTTTAATTTTCAACCACTAAAATGGAATATTCCTCCACTAGATTCTCTAGTTTTTACTAAATAAAGAAAGTGGACAATTAATTTGAGACATTCATAAAAGGAAATATGGACAAATAAATTGAGACGGAGGGAGTAGTATTTTAGACGGAACATGAAGGTAGTGTAAGAGGTGTTTGGAGTTTGAGTGTTGAGAATAAAACTATTATTCACTTTGAAAAGCCATTAATCAATTTTTAATATTTAGACTACCTGTTAAAAAAGTGATAACTTGTAGTCATAGTTACAGTGTTCAATCCACATGTAATGAATTACAAGTTTTAAATAACCCTTCTGTGTTACTTTATTTCCAATTATGTGACTATCATTCTCTCTACAGGTAGTTTTGGGATGTGTTATACATAACCTCCTTATGTTGTCACATCAGGGAGGGTTTGGTCAAATCGTACAACTCGCAATGCACACCGTACAAGTTAGCTATGCATTCAATGATTGGATACTCTCCCTATGGGGAAGGTGTGGATAAACTCACCCGTAGTTTTACATGGTGTCCTTTGACATTTCTGCCAGACAATTATAGTTAAACAATGAAGATTAAGATATAAGTTGGATTTTAATAAAATACTTAATTAAAGAAATAAATTTATACAAACACGCAATAAAAAACACAAATTGAAATACCATTACAAATGCTTGTAATGTGCATTTCCAACTTGACTTTAGTTTAGTATTTAGAGTTGGACATATAAAGCCCTCACCACTACTTTTCAGCTATGTGGGATAAGTCATTGGGATAGTGAAGATTGAAGAATTTCATATATCCAATCATCCCAAACACAAAAAGGTTTTAACAAAGTTTGAAGCATTAGAGATGCTCGCGCGGTAATAAACTATGTGTACTAAGGCTGAATCAAATCTCAAATAACATGATGTTTTGTGAGAAGAAAATAAAATAGCAGACACACTTTATCCCATCTCTTGCTTAAGAAAAGATCGAGAAGAGGGGTGAGATCGCCATGATCATGATAATAAATAACAGCGGTATATTTGATATTATAAGAATATTTATCCGAATTCAACTCTCAAGTCCCCCAGTGTCATGATGTATACAAATTGTTACGCACATATAATATAGTGTAAATTTGACATTTGTTTTAAAGGATAATTACTTGGAAATGTATCTTACTTGTCACTTTTTGCAGTTTTGTGTAGCCTACTTATTTTTTTGCAAATCCGTGTAGCCTACTTTTGAATTCCGTCTGTTCCATGTACCGGGTGACCTATAAACCTACTAGCGCTTATGTGGCATAGGTTTTTTCCATGTAAGCATCAAAACTTTTTTTTTTTTTTTTTTTTTTTTTTTTTTTTTTTTTTTTTTTTTTTTTAAAAGCAAAACAAACACCCAATGATTAGGTTAATTTGATAATGTGATTAGGTTACGTGGCACCAGGGGCGAAGCTTTATAGGGGCCGGGGGGGCGCCCGACCCCCCGAAATTTTTTTTGCGATATAGGGGGTATATAGTTTTCGTGTAGAAAAATTTCGGTATATTAAGTTTCGACCCCCTATTTTAATTGTGAAATTTCGGTATATTAGATCCCGACCCCCCACTAAAAGTTGGCAAGCTTCGCCACTGCGTGGCACATGTTTTTATCAGTACGTGGTTCTTAGAAAAAAGTTTCGATCTTGAGGCGCCGGTAGACTTTTGGTTGTGGGCTACCAATAACTTGTAGTGAGAACAGGAGGTAAAGTTAATTTCATAGCAAATAGTTGGTCATGTGGTTCATGGGTTGTCAACCTTGATATGAAGAGCAGTTTTATCTAAGAATGGTTACTTACTTTTAATGGCCGATTTATCAGTCATGAGGAGGTTTTGTAGCATAAGTTATTTATTTAGTGCGTCCCAGTTTTCATTCCAGTTTGGATATACGTTGGTTTTATAAAGGAAATCGGGACTGTAGTAGCATCATCCCTCATCTGAACCAAATGGTAGTTAATTTAGGGTTCTGTTTTGATTTTTATTTTGGGTTTTGATTTAGGGTTTTAGTTTGAGTGTTGATTTTGAATTAGTATTTCTAGTTTAAAGGGTGGTGGTGGCAGTTGAATGGAGGTGCGTGGTGGTGGTGGTGGTGGCTGCTGCTATATGATGGTAAAGGGGTGAAGGTGAAGGGGGTGTTTGGGAATGAGTTTTAAAAGTGTGGTGAAATTTGTATTTTGACATGGCATAAAAAAAAATAAAGGAAAATTATGCTACACGGATTTGCAAAAAAATAAATAGGCTGCACAAACTGCAAAAAGTGGCAAGTTAGATACATTTACAAGTAATTATCTCTTGTTTTAATGGTCAGTATCATCATGGCTTCATAATTCATATATTCTAGTAAAATTGGGTTCATTATGGTTTGTGTTGACTTTCACGTATAGATTAAGAGTGTATTACATACATCATATGATTTTTATGAAACGCTTGTTCATTAAAATTGTTAGTTATGATTTTTATTTTATTTTTTTCTTTTATTAAAACTTAGGTTGTGTTTGTTATATGGGTGCCGAACTGTTGGAATAGTATCAAAAACAAAAAGTGTAGTTTGGTATATTATTATGGGAATTAAACAATGAAATGAAATCAAAAAATCATTCTACTACAAATAGGTAGATTTCACATTTGAATCCATGGTTTTTCTGACAGGACCCACAAGTTAGAAGACTATCAACCATATGATTTGTTAATTTCACTATTATTCACTGTTACATGCCGTACACTTTTTTACAAATAAAATTTTTAAGCATAATTTCAATTTATAAATTAGATATTTTATTATATTATTACTCCCTCCGTCCTAAAATAAATATTCAGTTTGACTTTTCAGAGTCAAACTGATTCAACTTTAACCTTAAATATTTTTTTTGTGTTATATAATACTTGATAAAAAAATTATACCAATGAAAAATACACTTAAAACCCAATCCATTCATATATTTTGCATCAAATATCATATAACACCCGCAAAAACAGATAAGGTCAAATTTGAATCAGTTTGACTCTGAAAAGTCAAACTGGACATTTATTTTGGGACGAAGGTAGTATATATTTTCTCTCTCCTATTTTTCTTTCATACTTTTCCCAAATCCAAATTCGATACCAATCCCTTTTACATACCAAACGCACCCTTAGTCATCCGTAATCCGTTACATGTATGTAACTTTACTTATCTATAATACTATAAGATTAGGCCCTCTAATTTATTGTGGAGGCGTCAAGATTGCATAGAGTACAACAACCTAATGCTTCGGAATTTATTACAGAAATATGAAGAGGCTCCATTTTTTGTGTCTAATTTATTGAAAAAAATGTCCAAAAAATATGAAGAGACTCTATTTTTGCTTCACTTATTACATGCCTTCAATGATATTTAGTATATAATTAAAAGTTGGTTAGATGAAGTGCAAGAGTTGCAAGAATAATATATGATTTGACCTAATCCATGCCTATATAAACCGGCCAAAATCACATGCACAAACACAAAAGTTCGAATCTTCATTATTGATTTTCAAAAGTTCAAATCTTCATTCATGATTTAATTTTCATGTGCAGGTTATACAGCATTATCAATACTACTATCAATTTTTTTTCGTGTGCAGGTTATACAACATTATCATTACTACCATCAACCAAAGGTAATGTATTTTTCCTGTAGGTTACATGTATTACTTCAATGTTTGACACATAACACAATTACATGCATGTCAAGCTCAAGTACACACTAAACCTGAATACATAATGGGTGGTCGCCATTCCATTATGTTGTTTATTATGATATAGAAGAAGCAACAATAGAAGCTTTATTAGAGGCAGATCCCAACATTGGATCCTTATATATTACTGATTCGAAATAGATGAAATGGAAATGGATCGTGGGGTCAACATTTATGCCGTCAACAACGAAAATTTGAAAACTTTGGATGTGGCAATTCATATGAAAAAAGACATATCTTGATTAAGGTACATATGTATCCTTCTTATATTACTATTAATATGTTGATGGTACGAGATTATATTCTCACAAAAACTTGCTCACCACATAATATTTTTAATGAAAATTTTATAAAACACTCCAAGAAACCGGATGTCTATCAAATGCTTCTTTCAATATATTTTGGAAACTAGCAAACTAAATAATTTGGTAGACAAAAAGGTTAAATTACATATAAAAGTAATAGTCTATAAACTTAAACTTCTCCTATTCTAAAACTCGAAAATTTTCATCTTTCCTAATATCAGATTTTTACGCAATTCTTGGTGTGAACCCATCAACCGATGATGAAACCGTGAGGAAAAATTACCCAAAACTAGCTTTATCTCTTCATCCTGATAAAAACAAGTCTGTAGGGGCAGATGGGGCATTCAAATATATATTAGAAGCATGGGGTCAACTGTCTGATAAAAGTAAAAGATTGGCGTATGATGATCGGAGAAATACGGCTCAAAACGATGCTTCACCGGGCCAAAATGGTTTCTACAATTTCACTAAAACTACAACCACTCGAAATAAAGTTACAAGTACTACTCCAAAGGATAGAGACACCACTAGCACTACGCCTCCCACAATCACAAATAAGAAGACATTTTGGACTGTATGCCATGCATGTAAAATGCAATACGAGTATCTAAGAATGTATCTACATCAAAATCTTTTGTGCCCAGATTGTCCATCTTTTGTGTCCATTTGACATCCTTGATGTATTTACATTGTTAGACCCTAATGTACTTTTATTTTTTAATTTTATGTAATGTGTTTTTCATTAATGAAATTTATTTTTAGTTAAACATGTTTTATTATTCGAAGTAAAAGGCAAATGAATAGCATTGTACGAAACAAAAAATTCTAATGACGAAACCATTTCTCAAGTAATGCAATATTTGATGTGACATATTAGAAATAAATCATGTAATATTTGTAGATTATATGTATTTAGTATGTAAGTTTTTAGGGAACTATTATCTCTTTTAACAAGTGAACATCGAGATGGAAGTGCAAGGGTTGCCAGAATTGATCACATATCTATCTAGCAAAATAAAAATGTTTCATACAACATACTAAACTAAAAATACAAATTCACTCGACAATACACAAAAACAATACGCGCAATTAACAATTAGATTAAAAGCCTGTGCGTAGCACGGGTTCTGCATGCCTCGTATATATAATAATTGTCCCTTCTAAAAAAAATTCAGTTATGTCACTATTTTATAGGCTTAATATAAGTGATTAAAGATTATATAATAACTTGTCGGTTCAAATAAGCATGCATGCAACAATGAGAATGGAATACCACTACCTATTGGTACATTGAGCAGAAGTCAACGACTACATACGCTTAGTTATTGTTAAATATATTTATGGATGAAAAATATTCACAAAAAGTATACAATAAAGCAGTTTTTGTTTCAGTGTTTAAAAATATCTTTAATATAAACAGGAAGCGTGTATTGTTGGACTGGTAACGTAGCCACTTTTTGACGCAATTGGCGTGGGTTCGAATCTTAGTTCAAAGACCACATTTCTTTTTATAAATGAATAAAAAAAAATGTGGTCTTTAGACTAAGATGATAATAAATGAATAAAAAAAAATGTGGTCTTTAGACTAAGGGGCCGTTTACTTTCAACTTAATGTCCTGTTTGGTAACAAAACTGGCTGGAAACAGGAAATTTTGGTGTTTTTTTTTAACTTATTGCAAAAGAGAATCCTTAATGTGGAAGGGGGCAAAATTTGATACTGTATCTATTCAGGACGTCTTAATACGATTTTTTTTCCCGAACTAGTGTAGGTGGAAAAAATAAATTCGAAAAATTTAGAAAACTTCAAAAAAATTTATAAAAATTCAAAAAAAATTTAAAAATT